>VXBI01008357.1:17556-35578 GCA_013397375.1 Toxostoma redivivum | reverse complement strand
ATTGTGGATACCCCAACCCTGGTGCTGTTCAGGGCCAGTTTGGATAAATCCTTGAGTAAACTGATCTAGTGGAAAGTGTCTCTGTCCATGGCAGCTGGGGTCAGGAATGGATGATCTTTAAGACATATTCCAAACCCTTAGCATTGTATGATTCTGTGATAAAATCTATATTTAGTATGAGTCTTTTTTTTATTTTACTCTGAGTAGCACTCCCTCTGGAAAGAGATCTCAAGTGTTCTCTTGGGGTACATTTTATTCTCCCCTTGCACAGACTGGGGGCTTATTATCTCAAGCCAGGAAGTGAGTGATTTCAATGACAGAGCCAAATTATACTTCCACCTACTCTTGTTCACCTATCTGTCAGATATCTAAGGCCATCTAGTCTTTGTTCTCATTTTTGCCCACATTTGCCTTTCCTTGAGGAGCATACCTAACCAAAATAGTTTAATCTTCCTGCCTTATAAGACTTGTCTTCTGCCGTCCCTGAATCTGTTGAAAGGTAGTAATAAGTATCTATGGGATTTTTTCACTAAAATCAAGGGAAGTAGGGAGTAAAAATTGCTGACAGTTGTCATGATTATCACTTAACAGCAAAGCCTGCTATACAAGAACTTTAGTTCTGAGACAGTCAGTTGTCTGGCAGAATTGCTTCTTGTAATAGCTTACACATCTGTTGTTCTGGATGTAAAAAAACATTAAAAGTCATTATAAGATATTTGCTGGGGTCGGTTTTAACTAAGGGATTGTTGAACATGGTGAGACTGTTTTGCTCCTTACAGCCTTGTGTGTCTGTAGCTCTCAAACTGGCTGCAGCACCCCAAAGGCTTTTCCAAATAGTCAGAGAATGCTGGAGTACACAGCAGTCTATTCTCATCAGTCTTGCCCTAAAACACTCAAGCAGAAGATATGAAAAATAATTACACCAGTTCTCTACAACCCTTCAGTTCCATCCAAGACAGAGTTTTTTGAATATTTCTTAATTTATGGCTTCTGAGGTTGCAGAGTTCTTACAACTCTTTATGGCATTGCACTGAATGCTCCTAAATAGATAATTTGTCTAATTCTTCAGTCAGAGTAACAAGAATCAACAGGACAACAGTAGGCATAAGAGAGATTATGACAGTGAAAGAATTCCTTAAAGGGGAAAAAATATTATTATAACAATAACTTCTAGCTTAACTCTTTGAGATTTTCTTTAATGTAACAGATTAGCCATAAACACAAAGATAGCTTCTGTCTTTTGACTCTTCCAGTCACTAAAAGCCCACTTTCTATTCCCTGTTTCTTTTATCTCTGTATATCAGTTATTAATACATATAAATAATAACTACTGCTTTAACAAAAAATAACAATAAAAATAATAATGTGCTGCAGGAGTAGGTCTTTTTTTGACTGCGTGCTGTGATGCTAGTTTGTCTGGTCTTTGAATGTAGTTTTTTCAACTGCTAGCTTCTTGTTTGAGTTTTCAGCTTTGTTTCAGATATAACTAGAGAATTAAATGTTCTGAGACTGCTTGGGAATGTCTTGAACTAGGAGCAGAGGTTGCAAAGGCTTTTTCATCAAACTTTTCTTCTCTGGGAAAGAAATAAAAGCATAGGAGGCTTAGATTGTAAGGTGTGATCTAAAATGTAGGTTTGGTTATAAATGTTTACCATGGAAAGCAAGTATGAGAGTAAATGTTTGAAAAATTTTAGCAAGCATATGTGAAAAATCATGACGTCTGATATTTCTAGGAGTTGAAAAATCGACGAGCCTAAGCTTACTGTGTTTGGTCGTCCTGATTGTTCTTTTTTAGTGCAAGGTTCATCTTACACTATCTTGTCCACTTATAAGTGGACAAATAGTCTGGTTCCATTGATGTGTGATCTGGCTACTTTTTCCTACCAGAGCAGTCCTCCTCATAGGATAAAGCACAAGAAGAACCTAATGCAAAGAGGACCTCAAAGAATGGTGTCTTCAGTTTCTGTTGCCTGTCCAGGAAAGAAAAATGAAAAAAAAAAAAAAAAGGCAGTTGGGAAAAAAAAATCACAGGCTTAGAATTGAGACAGAGATGGGTAGCAATGGGGTGTTAGCATGCTTTGTCTGCTCTTGATTGTTCATAACCTCCTGCCACCATTTGTGGTTGCTGAGATTTGTTGATTCTCACAGAGCTCCGTAAGGAGTGACTACAGCCAGAGCTGTGGGGGAATTGCAAGCTGCTTCTAGGTGCTGGCTATCCCATGTTGGTCCTCCACCTCTCCCAAGTCCCTACTTTTGGTGTTCGACTCAGTATTTCTTTCTCAGCTAAGCTTGAAATACAAAAATAGGGCCTTTTTCATATTTCTGGGATGACTGCACTGGAAGAAAGCGACAGAATCTTATTCTAGCTCAATCTACACATTTGGCAAGTTCGACTAACCATCTATATTTTCAGTGTATTTTCAAGCTTAGCACTTCTCTTTTAATGTTGAATCTGTGCCCTTGAAACAAACCACAACTGACCAAAAGAAACCCAAAAAATCCAACCAAAAAAACCCCAAAATAAAAGCCCCAAGACCTTTTCTACCACTTATAGTGATGAAATGAGGGGTAAAAATGGCAGTTGTGTGGGAGTAGTTACAATTGTGCTGAGAGCTATGGAAAATATTTATAGTGAATACTGAGTATCCAAGCAAATCTGCTTTTTAAAGATGTGCCAAAGTGTGTGAACCTGTAAGGTAAGACTTAGCCAAGTTGAGACTAAATCTGAGCTGAGTGCAGTTTGCCAGAAAGGTATTTTAAAAAGTTTGGCTTTGAGTAGAAGTTGCAAGATTCAGCATGATTTTGGCATAGCTGGCTCTGCATAAAGAGAAACTTGGCAGTGTATACTAAAGTTTCAGATGAAACATTAGTATTAGGGAAACATGTTCAAAATCCTGAAAGCACAGTATTTTTTTCATTATTATAGAATTCACCTGTAACCTGTTTATCTGTGGAATTAAAACTTTACCAAAAAATGAAAACATTCACAGTAAGTATGTCTCAGGGCAGACCTTTAAATGCATTTTCAATTTAATGATAGATGCATGAATTATTACTTTTCTTCATTCCATTTTTTAAGGTGGCTTCTGTTCTTGAGTGTGTGTGTATGTGTGGTGGCAGTTAGTGGTTCAACAGGTGATGCCTGCCAACATGGTATGGGTTTTGCAGTCCTGGATTATATTTATTTATCCTTGATTATGTTTATTATTGTTTCTTCGCTTTTGATGTTAATTTTTAGGTCTTCAGCTGTAACTGACACAAATCTTATTCTATAGAGCAAAATGGGGTACAAATGCCTCAGGAAGCAAAGTGCAGATAAGCAGTAAACATTCACAGTTGAAACTGTGATAAGTTAAATTGCATGATTGATAAGATTTACAATGGTTTCATCAAAACTGATGCTTAATGGCAAATCAACATTCTAACACTTGATACACAGCAGGTCCAAAGTCTACTTACTAAGTGCAATCATCAGCTGATGGGCTTGCACGGCTACATACAGCTTTACAAGAATAATTTTGAATGCTAAGGAAAAGAACCACATTTAAACAAAGGGTCTTTGATTTGTATTTCAAAGGTTATTGTTTCTGAAGAGCCATGAGTGGGAGAGGTTAAGTGGTAGCTTAAGATGTATCATATGACTAAGGTGATACTTCTGTCATAATAGCAACCATAAAAGATCTTCAATCTGCTTTCAAAATAAAGTACAATTGAAGAAAATAATGGCAAAATAAAATGTGCATTAAAGAGTGCATAGAAAAATGCCATAAATTATGATAATTTATCATAATTATCTCCAAAAAACAAGAAAGGGAAGCAGGAAAGGAAAGAAAGCTTTCCTTGCAGAAAGAAATACAGAATTATATGTTTTGTGTTTGCCACTTGGCTCACATTATTAATACTACTGCATGTATGAATATGCAATTCCATAACTAACTAAAAATTATTAGGAAAGACAATATTATCAAATTTATATCATGCATTTTACAATGGCACTGATTATGATTTCTTGAATATGATTCCCTTAATTCTGTGAGTAATTTTTTTGCTTTCCAGAGACTAGCTTTTGGACTTACTGAGAATGCAATTTATTTATGTTAATCAGACTGGTAATTTTCCCAAAAGAAATAGGCACTAGTTATGTAAATCAGGGTTAATCCACAGCAGTCTTTGACCAGCCAGTGATGGAAAACACCATAAGAACTTTCCATAAATTAATGAAAACCCTAGGGAAATTCACAAGAAATCAGCCAAGGCATTGAGTAGCACACCAGCAGCACCCCTGACCATTGACAGTCATCCAAAAAGAACAGTGTGATCACTAAATTAACGAGGAAAGGACTTTCTAGGACTGGTTGCCAAGAGTAAATTAGCACAGTCCAGACAGAGAATGAAATATGATAAAGAGAATGATAAAATTAAAAATCTGAAGTAAGACTAACCAAATAAACTATCATAGAGAAATTATTGTAATGGCAGTGTCAAAAGTGGATCCAAGTATGGACAACTCTTCTGTTGTCAAATATATGTTTGTGTGCTTTATTGGGGTTTTTTTACCACCTGACATGAATAAAGATGTAACTGTAAAAAAACAGTGGCTTTTTTAGGCACCATGTTCTAAGGATCAGAATGAACCATTTCTGGTAACTGAAATTTGTGGTCTGACCAAGAGTTCAGCTTTCTTCAGAAGCCTTGATTTTGCTTTAAGTATTCTCCTTCAGAAAAGCAACTTTTAGTGATATAGTCAGGTGATGATGGTTAACAAACAAAATTTTCCAAATTAAATTAGGAACTTGAAGAATGTCTCTGTAGAGTGCTAGCAGTTTTTGTTAGTGCTGATACATACCCAGAAGAAGGTTGAGGAACTGCTGAAATGGAGTGATGAAATTACTTTTCATTCACAAAAGTCCTCCTAAGATACTTTCATTTTATATGTAGAAATACCATTAATCTAAAACAGATGATAGTATCTGAATGCACTTCTTGAAAAACAGGTTCTATAATTTCAGCATAGGGTATCTCAGGCATGGTTAAAATACTTGTGGGAGAAGCATGATGTGTATTATCTGAAAAAAAAAGTCTAATGCCTTGGTGTGTTTGTGTTTATCAGAACAATAATAAAATCATGGGATACAGTAAGCGTCTTAGTTTTCTCTCTGTATGTAAAGAGAAGATGATGAAAAGATTTGTTGATTGCCTACAGTCTGTTTTATCCTTACTCATTACTAGTAACAGAGTTGGCTCAGTTTTCAAATTTAGACATACTGTAATGTCATCACAGTAAATTGGAACACAGAGTTAGAGGACAAAGAGATGGACACTCCGAGTCACAGTTTGCAGTGAAGGTTTTCTGTGGATCTGTCCTCCAGTTCTGCATGGGATCTCATGAGATATCAAATGTATTAATGTATTCTGTCCTTAATTTACTAGCTTCCTGTAGCTGCTTCTCAGAATAAATAAATAAATCAATCTGTTGCTTAGGAGAACCCCCTCGCACACATGCATGAACAAAACCCTCTCACTAGTCATACTTTGTACCTATACACCAGAAAAAAAATTCTTTCTTCTTCTGTGGAGAAATTTCCACAGTCTCTTTGGGCAGATTGTTACAGTGTTTAGTTATACCCACATTAAATATGTTTTCTTCATATCTGGTTGGAACCTTCCCCATTTCCAGTTAGTACCACTCTTTCTCCTTCCATCATGTCCCGCTGCCTTCTCCATGACTATCTCTTGAAAGGTGAACCACCTGGCATAATCTAGAGCAGCACTGAAGCTGCTCCCACCTTACTGAACAAAAATGTTGCATCAAACTTTTCTATGTGAGCTTTCTTTTAGACAGCAGTACCTGTGTTTATATGGATTTTTTTTCCCTGACATAAGAGTACAGAAGACATGATGAGCTAGACCAGCTTGCTGAGATGAAATAGTAAGAGCTTACTTGTCTTCCATCAGCAAATATCAGTAAAATAACCAGCAGCCTTTGCAGACAATCGCTTGCAGTCTTTTTTCAAGTAGGCACCATGTCTGAGAACTATAAGTTGTCTGTTTGTGCTTCCTCCTTTGGGACTACCTAATTGTCTGCTTGAGTAGTTTCCACCTTCCTTGCTAGGAAATATATTACTACCACTTTTATCTTTTACTGTGGTGTTGTACAAACACTACTATCATATTGTAACCATAAAGAAGATGGGGTTAAATGTTTTGTAAGTATTCCTGTGGACCTAATGCACAGAATTTAGGTAGAATTACTATTAAATCCTTCAGCGCCCTAGTTCTTCAGCTCAGTTTTTCAGTCTGTGTTTTGGTTTAATTTGAATTTCCCAGCCAATGCACCAAATAATATCATAGTTTTGATTTGCTAATTTAAATATACTCATTTTCTGTTGTGAGACAGAACTAGGAGTAAAGGAGCAAGGCAGGACTAAAATTTAAAAGGGTATAAAAAACTTTATTAACTACACAAAGAAAGAGAAAGAAAAAACAGATTCAGAATAAGATCTTTAGACCACTTTTACTTTCCCCCTCCCAACTTTCATAACAACAAAACAAACATACAAAAACTACTTCAGTCAGTTCCTAACTTTAATAGTCCTTTTCAGTTCATTTCGGAGAGAGAAGTTTCCTTTTGTCAGACCACAGGAACTTCTCCACAAGGAGGGAAAAAAGCCAGTTCTCTCATGGTTTTACTTTCATGATTTGCATCTACCTNTTTTGTCAGACCACAGGAACTTCTCCACAAGGAGGGAAAAAAGCCAGTTCTCTCATGGTTTTACTTTCATGATTTGCATCTACCTGGGAAAGAACTTGCAAGTCATGAAGCTCCTCTCATCTTCACAGCTTTCCCAAAGCTGTGCTTATGGGCCATGTTAAACTCAAGGGGTATTTACTTCTAAGAATAAACTGTTTCAAAACAAAAATTCTCTTTATCTCTCTTTCTCTCTTTCTTTCTTTCTGTTCATGCTTTATCTCTAGAAATAGAGATCCCCCTTTTCTCCTTGGGTCAAAGGATTCTTAACACAGATGCCTTTAATCAGCAATCTATCAAATGGAACACCTCCAAGCCCCCATGTTTTTCTCCATGACTTATAGGAATGTTTAANGCTGCTGGAAGAAAAATAAACCTCTTTTTCAGGTTACTGCCTTCAAAATGTGTGTTCAGGGTGAGAACTAACTTTCTCCAATTGGTTCCTCAGGCTGTCAATAACCCAACCAGCCTTCAATTGGTCCCATCAACTCACAGAAGAAGTTCTCATAAAAAAAATCTCTCTCTGGATCTGTCCTCCCCAGGTGAAACCAACAGTCTGCTTCTATGGAACCCAGGTCAAGCTCTTACATTATCAGTCAGTCATTGCAATCTGGCAGCCAAGGGGTTCTCATGGTCCTCCAGCACATGCTTTTGAGTTGAGGAGCATGGCTCTCAATTTATATGTAATAGCAGAGGCTACTGGCACTAGGCTGAGATTTTGGGGTTTGAGTTTTTTGAGTTTAGGTAAGGTAAGGTTTTTTTGATGAAAACTTGTAATAAAGAAATAATATTTACCACAAATTTAACAGAGGTGTCATTGCCTGTGTTAACTAATATCCACATACTGACCAACCTCTTTTCAATCCTTTTGGAGGGTGTAGGTTTCTGGCAGGCCTTTCAGCAGAAATTAACTATTTTCTTAATTTCATTCTTAGTCCAACCAGCAAGGACAAGATCTATGAATCTGTGAAAAAGTACAGTAGTTCCAACTTGGCTAGAGTTGTTTATATGATAAACACAGAAAAGCATATATTACAATGTCAACAACCTTATTTTCACAGCAATTTATGATTGTTTTTACAGTGTTAAAGGTTGAAGTGAAAAACAACATAAGTAGAGTCAAAAGCATGAGGAAGGATAATTCAATTCTCGGACTGGTGCTTTTGAAAAAACCCACTGAAAGCTGTGGTTGCACTGACACAACCTAAGTATATGCACGCTGCTCATGCTCATTCAGAGTAAACAGCATGGTAGCTGCTGGCTTGAAAAGAAACAGAAATCCGTATGATTTACTGCATGACATTTTCATGTGTATGGTCTTTGTAACTCAGTGCTATTTGGACAGGACCATTTGACTTGTTTTGGCTTCCTGACCACTTTCCTGGGGTGTTTAATAGGGACACAAGATTGTCAGAATATGACCACAAAACCCTTTTGATGCTTCAAACAAAACCACAGTGATGGTACAAAAAACCATCTACAAAGATGTTTCTTCTTCAGAGTCTAAATTTGGAGAGGAATATAGGTGAAAGAAAGGCCCATCCTTTGTCCAGCCAAGCAAGGAATTCTCTGTCCAGCAAGAATTCCTGTGTACATGTATGGCCTACTTAGGAGTGTTGGGTTTCATTAGGTATCTGTTTGTAAGACATTACTATAACAATTTATAAGATGGGAGAAGTAAATCACAATTCTTTGTTCTGCTATCTGTTTCAGCCTTTGACTCCTCCTGTCCTTAGGTATTAAAATAACTTCCCTGTGTCCATGTGATTAATATGGAAGGACCCAGAGGAGTTGTCTCATCATCCATCTGCAGCGAGTTATATCAGGACACAGACCAAGTTAAGGAGATAATTGTGACACTTAATTCTATGTGTATTTGTCTTAAAAATTTACTGTCCACACTTTAGGCTACACAGAAGAGTGACTTCTCATGGACCTTGTATGTCAATGCCTCATGTCCCTGCAATTTCAAATGACAGGGCTGTGCAACATCTTCAGCTAATGGTTTTTCTTGAAAAGTACAAAACCGCTTGAAATGTGCGTGCAACTTTTGTGGCTAGGCCCTCAGAGAATGAACTGCCGGAGGCTACTCCGAATTTTGTATTGTCACTATAGTCTATTCTTCTCGGGGTTTATACCCTTTTCATATCCATAACAACTTAAATTAAAATAAATCCATTTGCTGGCCCCATTATGTTTGACCTATATCAGAGTCCTTGAATTTGTTTATAAAATGAAAGGATATTTTAGTTCCTTTTTAGTGTCTCAAACATGTGTTTTCATCTATTTTATTGAATGTATTTACTTACATGTATCCCAAAGAAATTTCCTCTTAGTTAACTGCTCTGAGTTGTCATGACAAATAAACAATAATCTGGAAAAGTGGGAAAATGTTTTTATCAAATCAGTTTTTTTAGTGTTTTTAACACTTTTGCTTGGTAGTTTTCTGTTAAACTCACATGCAGAGCTGTATGGTTTTATAGCAGCTATGTGAGAGTATTTCCAGTGTTTAACCAGGTGAGATTGAAATCCTGTTGAATCTCATTAGCTTCTCTTATGTGTCACTAGAGACCAGATGATTTTGTCATATCATTTTACCAATAGAAATTATCAGTCTATGTATCATGAAATGCTATTGGGTATTTGCAGTCTCTTATTTTTTTCAAGTATTTTCAAAATTCCTTTCATTAGGAATTCACAAATATAATTAGATGAAATTCCTTAATATTTGTGATCACAGTACTTCCATGCCAGGGGATACCTTTAAAATGAATTGTTCTGTTTAGTACAATTGGCTTCAGGGTTCTAGAGAACAATGTGAATAAAAAAACCATTGCAAATGTAATTGCATTGCAGCAATTGGTAAGGACGCAAAAGACTTCTTTCTGTACTATTTTGGTAATCCTTTCTTTAGTAATTATTGAACAGGTTGATTTATTAGTTGGGGTGGATTATTTTCCCTCAGTGCCACTTAAAAATTAAAGTAAGTCAGATTTAATACAAAGAAGTTCAATTACTGGATTTCTTTACAAACACAAGATATGTTTATAATACTTTCCTTGACTCAGTCTAAAGGTCAAAATTAGCAAGTTTTAAAGAAAAACTACAGAAGCATACAGGAGAGTCTTTATTGTAATCAGAAATGAAAACCACAGCTGAATTTGTGCATATCACATAAAATCTAATTTATAGTTAAGGTATCTGTGACAGCAGCAGTGCAGTTTACATGAGGTAAAGATTACAAAAAGCCAGCAGGTCAGTAAAGAAATGAAGAATTGTGGCTAAGAAACAGCAGCCAAATGCTATTATAAGGGAGGCCTTTAACCTCATTTTCACTGTTATGACAACTGTGAAACTCAAGTCAGTTTTGTTGGTTTTGGGGTCGTGGCTTTCCTTGGCAACTCTGTAGGTTCAACCAGATAACAATTTCAAATATGTGTGTGTGTGTGGTTTTTTTAGCTGTAGAACTCAGGATATGAACTTGTAACTTTTAGATCTCTAATGGACAGTGATGTCATCCATTATTTTGCACTGAAAACTCTGAATCAAGCTCCCTGCATTTTACAGGCTGATGTTCTGTTTCAATCTCTGTTTAAGGGTCTTTATGTCTTTGTGGTATATTTTATCCTGCACAACCAACTTTGCTGTCCTGTGAAAGCAAGTTACACTGTAGACATGAATGGGCATACAGCTTCAGGATCAGCGTTTTTCACACATGGCAGTGGTCTGCCAGCTGCAGGAGGAGAGATCAGCAAGTCTACACAGAACCTCATCAGTGCTATGGAAGAGGTAAGAGCGCTTTATAGTGCTCTATAGTCATTATCTTATTTATTGAAATGTACCTGGAGATTTCAGGAATAGTTCTGAAGTGTAATACATGAGACTGAGGTGCTAAATATTATAGGCTGTCTTTGGGTAGGAGGAAGCTTTTTTTTTCATTTATTTTAATGACAAAAATAGTTACCTTTATCCATATTATTCTTGGAACCTACTGTGCCCTGATAAAATTCCACCTAGAGAATTTCCCCTTTCACACTTGAGTCTTCAGTTTATTATAGAGATTGGTTAAAGTGTCAAAAGTAGGTCATGAGAAATCAAAATATCAGGTTAATTCTTTCAGTTTACTGTACGTTTTAGGTGAGTTTTAAGTACTTAATTTCTCAGAGTTATGTTATTAAAAACTTCTGGAAATTGCAATAAAGTTAGAAAAATTTTGGAATGGAATGGAATGGAATGGAATGGAATGGAATGGAATGGAATGGAATGGAATGGAATGGAATGGAGAAAGGAAAGGAGTGGAAATGGGAGAAGGGAAAAGGGGAACAAGGGAAAAAGGGAGAAAAAGGGAAAAGGGAAAAGGGAGCGGAAGGTGTAGTGTATTTACCTTTCCTGAGTGCCAGGCATCCACTAAAGTGTCTCACTCCACTCTGCAGCTGGACAGGGGAGAGAAAATATAGCAAAGGGTTCATGAGTTAAGGACCAGAGGAGATCATTGACCAAACACCATCATGGGCAAAACAGGCTCAAATTAGAGATAATAATGTTATTTATTGCTACAAAATCAGAGCACCATAATGAAAAAAATATAAGACCTTAAAAACACCTTCTCCCCCTCACCAACACTCCCTCTTTCTCAGGTCTAATTCCTCTCCCAGCAATACAGGGAGACAAGGAATGGGAGTTATGGTCAGTTTGTCATCTGTAACTTCTCCAGCTCCTCAGGGAGAGGAGTCCTTTCCCTACTTGAGCATGAGTCCCTCACACAGAAGACAGTTCTCCATGAACTTCCCCAGTGGGAGTCCTCTCCACTGGCATGAGTCCTCCCCATACTGCTGCAGCATGGGTCTCTCTTCCAAGGGGTGTAGTCCTTCATGGACAGGCCCCAGCATGGTCTCTTCTCTCACAGGGTCACAGCCTCCTCTCAGATATTGCCTTGCTCTGGCATGGGGCTCCTCTGTGGGCTGCAGGGGAATGTCAGCTCTGACATCTGGAGCACCTTCTCCCCCTCCTTCTCCACTGACTCTGGTGTCTGCAGAGCTGTTCCTGTCACAAATTCTCATCCTGCTCTTCCCTGGACACAGTTACATCTGCACGATAANAAACAGGCTCAAATTAGAGATAATAATGTTATTTATTGCTACAAAATCAGAGCACCATAATGAAAAAAATATAAGACCTTAAAAACACCTTCTCCCCCTCACCAACACTCCCTCTTTCTCAGGTCTAATTCCTCTCCCAGCAATACAGGGAGACAAGGAATGGGAGTTATGGTCAGTTTGTCATCTGTAACTTCTCCAGCTCCTCAGGGAGAGGAGTCCTTTCCCTACTTGAGCATGAGTCCCTCACACAGAAGACAGTTCTCCATGAACTTCCCCAGTGGGAGTCCTCTCCACTGGCATGAGTCCTCCCCATACTGCTGCAGCATGGGCCTCTCTTCCAAGGGGTGTAGTCCTTCATGGACAGGCCCCAGCATGGTCTCTTCTCTCACAGGGTCACAGCCTCCTCTCAGATATTGCCTTGCTCTGGCATGGGGCTCCTCTGTGGGCTGCAGGGGAATGTCAGCTCTGACATCTGGAGCACCTTCTCCCCCTCCTTCTCCACTGACTCTGGTGTCTGCAGAGCTGTTCCTGTCACAAATTCTCATCCTGCTCTTCCCTGGACACAGTTACATCTGCACGATAACCTTTTTTTTCTTCTTCTTCTTCTTAAATATGTTTTCACAGAGGCATTACCACTATTTCTAATTGGCCCAGATTTGGCAGTGGATGCATCTTTGCAGCTGCCAGAGATTGCTCTACCAGGCATGGAGGAAGCTTCCAGTAGCTTCTCACAGAAGCCACCCCAGTGGGCCCCCCTGCAGCCACCTCCCCTCTCCGCTACCAGAACTTGGTCATGAAAACCCAATACAGAAGGGAAGGAAAGGCAAGGAAAAGAGAGATAGGGAGAGTGAGAGAGAGTGAGTGATAGATAGATAGATAGATAGATAGATAGATAGATAGATAGATAGATATGATAGATTAGATATATATAGATAGATATAGATATATAGATAGATATATTGATATATATACATAGATAGGTACAATTTGTTAAAAAGGCTTCCTAGTTCATTATAGAAGTGACAGAATAGCTGGTTCCAAAAGCTCTTGGACTTCAGTTCAGTTCTGGTCATAATTTCTAGTTTCTATATACAATAGTTTTGATGATAACTGCATTTTTGTGTCTTTAAATTCTGCAGGTACCTGCAGACTGGGAGAGGGCATCTTTGCAGCCTGCTAGTCAAGCTAGTGGTGCTTTTAAGCAGAGTCCGCAAAATGGTAATGTTTTCCACCCTTCTGGAGGATTCAGTACCAGCTCATTAGTTGCTGATGAGGAATCACAAGAGTTTGATGACCTAATATTTGCCTTAAAGACTGGTGAGTGACTCTTCCCTTTAGCCCTCAAAGTTTGTTGTATTGCTGTGGTGTTATTCATTCTAATGGTGCCTCTATTCCATGAGATACAGTTAATGAGGTCTCTTAATATAATCTGATTTCCAATGGAAATCTTAAAGACCAGTCAACATGGTAACATGGGAATGTCTGATAGAGCAAAGAGGCAAAGGAATCCTACCTGTTAAGATGTGGCAGACACTAACCAAAGCTCACCCAGGTAAAGTGCAAATAGACTTGCTTGGTAATAGGAAGTCACTTAAATGATCTTTCGAGATACCACTGAGCCTTGCAAGAGTATTTGTGAGTTTAGCAGATTAAGTGACCTGGCACACATAATTGCAGGACCTTGTTCCCTTCAGTGATATCAAGGAAAGTTAAACCGGAAGGAAGACTGGGAATGCTGATAATAAAATGGTAAAAAATTGTCCTAGTTTCAGGCAAATTTGGGAAAAAGCTTCCGGAAGANCCTTCACTTTCAGAGTCGGTCCTGAAAGCACAGAACATAATACCAGGCATGAACAGAACACACGATTGGGGATACAAGCGCCATAACGTCACCCCAGGACATAAATAAATAAAATAATTCATTAAAATCATAACGCTGTGTATCCTAAGTCAATTTACATTGCAGGAAATGCTTCTAATTATGGGGCCCTCAATATGTGAAGGAAGTGGACTGATTCCAGAGAATGCCATGAAGGTGCTCAGAGGGCTGGAACACTTCTGCTGTGAGGAAAGGTTGAGAGTGTTGGATTTGTCAGCCTGGAGAAGGGAAGGCACTGAGGAGAGCCTTGAGTCCCTTCCAATAGCTAAAGAGAGCTGGAGAGGGACTTTTGACAAGGTCCTAATGTGACAGGACAAGGGGGAATGGCTTTGGACTGAAAGAGGGCATGTTTAGATTAGGTATTAGGAATAAATTCTTCCCTGTGAGGGTGTGGAGGCCCTGGCACAGGTTACCCAGAGAAGCTGTGGCTACTCCATCCCTGGAAGTGTCCAAGGCCAGGTTCAATGGGGCTCTGAGTAACCTGATATAGTAGAAGCTGTTCCTGCCCATGGCAGGGGGCTGGAAATAGGTGGTCTTTAAGGTATCTTCCAACTCAAACTGTTATATGGTCTGTGAAAATCTGTTTTATACTTATTCATTTTTCTAGACATTTTGATTGCTAGTTCTATTTTGTTAGCAGTCAGGTTTTTTATGGTTTTGTTTGTTTGTTTGTTTGTGGGTTTTTTTACAAGACTTTCAAAGCTAGATGCAGAAGTTACAGTTGCAAGCCTTTTTTTTAGGTATGTAAGAAGGTAGCTTTTATTTTTTACTTCTTGAAGGCTGCGAAGGAAATCAGATAATTCATAGATAGTTAATAAGACATGAAACTGTCTACATATAATACTCCTACTATTACACAATGTTTACTGCTTAAAAGTAATTAAAAGAAATCAGTTGGCATCAGTAAACTGTAGAAGGCTGACTCTTAAGTCATGAAGAACAATCTAGGCAACCCATAGATGAAATATAATACAATTCAACACACATTCAGCACTTAGTTACTTTTTCCAAAGTCTTCAAGCTCCATCCCTAGTTAACTTGTTTTAAGTTCTTTGGGAAATTAGGTCTAAAACCAACTTTTGATTTTCTTTCCTCAATTCTGTTATTGTCTTCTTTATTAATATTTTATTATAATTTGTTTTTATGAACATTTCATATTAATGTGATTTGAAGCAGTGACCTCAGCCCATTGTTGGAGAAAAATATTTTGTTTACGTTAGTGATTCAAGTAGTGCCTGGCAATTTTACACCAATGCTTATTCTTGTGCCCACATGGTATCCCCAGCAGTGTTAAAAGAGTAAAAATTTCTATGACTTCTACACCAAACAAGCTGTCCCATGTGGTTTCAGCCCCACATTTGAACAAGATGAACTGAAGAGGTGGTGTGGAAGGTTAGAGCATCTTTGACCAACAAAGTAAATATTTATCAGCTATTGCCTCAGATACAACCTCTAGCTCAATACATACTATTAATCTAAAAAAGAAACCAAAACAACAAAACAAACAACAGACCCCTCCAAGCTTCCCTGTATCTAAAAATCTACTTTATTATTTTCATCCTGATATGTTCTCCATTCAGTTCAGTGCATGGCCAAGGAGAAGGAGGCATGGAAGTAATAAAAAAAGAGATGAGGTGGTGGAAAGCTGGAAAGCTGGATTTTTTCCTCTGTTTGACAATATGGATCTATGCTGCTAAAATATTCACTGTGCTGTGGACTAACAGGAGTTTTATGATAATAGTTAAGCTAGCAGGTACTGAAATGAGCTCATCTCCCATTTCTTACTCTCTGGCAGCATTGCTTGTGCTCACATGGAACCACAAGAAGTCAGGTTAGATTTCTCCTTTTCTTCTTTTTTCTTCTTCTTTCTTCTTCCTTCTCTTTCCCACTCTACATCAGTTAGTCTGATGCCCTTTGAGCACCAGCCCTGTCTCCAATAAAGAAGTGGTCACTGGCAATTGAAAGACAAGGACCTCTTCTCTAAATAGGCTAAAGTATATAGGCAGCTAAGATGCATTTTTGGTGAACTGCACCTGCCTGTAATTTGCTCTGTGAGGTGCTTCTCAAACCCTTTCAGAAGAGACTATTTCAGGAGGCTGAGAATTCCTCATTCTGGAAGAGCAGAGAGAATGTGCTCTTCCCCCCACATTAGCTAGTTTTATCACTTCAAAACTGGGTAGTGTTGCTTTTAGGGGAAGATTAGAAATACAGTTGTTTGAACTTTACCTTTGATTAACTGAAATTAGAACCTTCCATTATCTTTGTTCCTAAAACTGTCAATCTATACTAAAACTTACCTATAGCAGTGCTAAAATGTTAGCTCCCACTCCGAGGGCTGACTGAAGATCACTGCTGATTAGCAGAGGAATATGTTAAAATGTTTTTATGCCCTTTTTGCTTCATCTGTTCTTTCTGCTCGTGTAGTTCTGGGCTGTCTGAAGGAGACTTTAACTTATGTTCACAGGGCATAATTTTACAGCCCCAAGGTTTAATCTGGCAGGGAATGAATATAATCATAGCAAAGCTAAAATTTCATTTCTACTCTTCTGCCACTCTCAGCTGTAGAAATGAAGACAGGTTAAAAAAATTCAACCCATCCTCCACAGAAAAAAACTTTGTTTTTAACTTTTCAGTGTTTAGTAATTTGCAGTGTGGAGTGCAGCCCCATAAATAGTTGTGCTGGCACACTTAGCCTTGTTGCTAAAGGAATGTGTCACAGAACTTGAACTTAGCCCTTGGTTCCATAGTCATTAATGCTGGGCCTAATTACTGATTAACCTGAAACACAGGCTGAGTCAGATAGAGACATACTACTGCAGTTGTAGCAAATCAGGTAGATAGCAATGTACTGTTTCTTAGCCACCTGTTATGCTAGCTTTGTACAGGCATCACATAGTGATAGGGTTTTGCTAGTTTGTGTGAGGAATCCAGTGGGCTTCTTATGTCATACATCCATTGTATTTGAATGCCTTACCAAGTAATTCCTTCTTTCAATCAAATATGCTCATATCCATACAGAAATACATAGTTAGGATTTACTCTACTCACTATATCACACAGTTTCTTTTATTTTGGAGATCTTTTGGAAGGCAGGCCAGCTCCAAGCTGGTTTATGTGAAGGAAATAATGAAACTATTATGGTAAGGGATGTGTCCTGCTCATTGACATATGCTAAAAGCTTTTTTTTAAATGTTGATAAATTTGTACGTATTTACTTTATTGTATTTCATTTACGGCTCTTATAATGATTCAAACAGCTTCTATTGAGAAAGTTAGTTATTTATGGATTAGTTTTTGTTGATTTCACTAATTAACTTTAAAAGTCTGCAGTTTTGGACTAGATCTCATTTTCCCTCTGATTTCTTGTGCAAAGTTTATATTGATAGGCAATTTAGTAAGACCTTTGCCTTCCAGATTGTGACAGTCATATGTTATTGTCATTAAGGATAAAACCCAATATACCAGAATTACCTGAGGACTTCTACTCTGGTTTGGGCTAAGCAGTTAGAAAAGGAGCTAACAAGGAAGTCAATGCAATCTGTCCCAAAGCAGCAAGCTGCCCATCAGCATTGCTCTAAAGTATGAATACCATAAATGCATGATAGCTTTACTGATTTCTGAACTTCCATCTATATCTTACCAATACTCTTGTCCCCTCCCTTTCTGTGATACACAAAACCAAACATATTTGGATGAGATGTGATACCAAAACACAGAAAAGCCTTTAACGGAGGCCCAAACTCCTCCAGGTGGGGTCGGGTGACCCACTATGACAGTATCCAGATATGTATTAAGCAGAATACTGCTACATTCATACCTTAGTGTGGTTTTACTCTTAAGAGAGGCAATTTTGATAAATATTCCAATATTTCTTTAATATGATGCAAATACTCTAATGATTCTCTGATATGGAAAAATTCTGGAAAAATCTACTAAGTTAAAAACCCCATGCAAATACAGCTGTTACAACGTTTTATAAAATTATTAATGGTTTTAAATCGAATGCAGCTAGGGTTCCAAAGTCAGCATTTAATAAACATCGGTGATACCACTGAAGGCGCCTTGTTTAAGAATAAAGCATCTCATGTGGCCATCCTGAACCAGAGGAAACATTTGAAATTTTTATTCTGAAAGGTGTTCAGTGCAGTATCCTGGAGACTAAGGGCGTATAGATTGTAGCTGTCAAAGTCCCTGCCTTATCATCCTACATAATTTCTGTTTTGAAGGGCTCACTTCAAAGAAAAAAAAAAAACCCAAAAACAAAAAACAAAAAAACCCCAAACAAACAAAAAAACA
>VXBI01008357.1:0-10941 GCA_013397375.1 Toxostoma redivivum | reverse complement strand
TTTATAATTTCTTATTATATAATAATACTTACTATATAAAATTTTACACTTCACTGTGTGAAGGAGGTCTCTTTTCCAGACAAATTTCACTTAAAACTACTTACATATATATGTAGATCAGATGGATGAAAGGACATGTTTCAGGAGTTTTTTTACTGTTCACATGTCAATATAATTCACCTCTTTTGAAAGATGTCTGAATGTATTTCACATTCAAATGCATAACTGGTGAAAAATGCTAGGTTCAACAGACATCTTAGTTGATGTTTTAGAGAAAACCACTGGTTTCACATTTCTTGCTTTATAGCAAAAATGAAGCTCCATGTCAGTGACTTGAATAGAACTATTTGGATTACTAATTTTTTTAGAACCCAGCTGAGGGCCCCAATATATTCCTTTTCTGTCTTTACCATGCAAATGCTTAGGTCTCCAATATTCTACTTCTAAAGTCACGAGGACTTTGGAGTGCTGAGGACTCTGCAGTGAGAGCTTTGATCTGCAAAGGATTAGATTATATTGGGAGCTTTACAGCAATAGAGTGCCTATGTGCTCAATATAAAATTATGTTAAATTGACTGTTCATGTCAGGATCATGGCTGGACTATTAAATTTCTTAAATTCAGGCATGTCCTGCTGTCAGATGCATTTCACTATAGCTTGGTTTATCCTCTAGCCCTTGGGCTACTATTGTAGATTCTATTTCACCAGCACTAATGTAAACCACTAAGAAATCAGAATGTATTTCAGATTTGCTGACAGCAGAATTTGCTCCTGTGTTACTTCTACTGACAGTAACATGTGAAAGTAGCATATGCAAGTTTGGGCTTATCTGTTCAATATGATATTCTGTAATTTTCACAGAAAAGCATTCAAGAAGAATTTCCACTTTTAATTTCATTATTCAAAATTATTTTCTCTACAATAAATACATTATAATAATTACAGGGTAACACTCTGGTGCACAATAAATAAATTGAAATAATTGCAACATAGCTCAAGCATTTGCAATTTCACTCAAGCATTATTGAATGACATACCTGGGACTAATAATACACTGAAACTAAAAAGTTGTATAAACTAGCTTAAAAGTTAGGCCAAAACCCCAAAGAATGATTTTGCTGGGTTGGTTTTAATCAAGTCAAAGTTGCATTCATTATACTTACAGCATTTTTACAAGAAGAGAAGATTTGGAGGAAAAATATATATTCCTCTGTCTCATAACAATGTCTGTGTAAAAACAGAAGGGTTTTGACTGGAGCTGTTTTTCCCCAACTCAGTAGATGGGCTTTGACAACAGTGTGTTCATGCCTGTACTATAGCACCACTGATCTGAGCACACAGTGACTTTATCCAGTGAAACTCTGACTTCCAAAAACTCTCTTCTTCAGTATGCCTTTACTTTTCATGAACAAGTACATGTCACCATGTGCAGACAGACAAAAAATAATTATAGGGTACAATATTATAGATATACAGATATAGATGTGGCTACAGGTATTGATGTAGGTAGATAGATATAGCTAGATGCAGATGTAGATGTATATAGATATAGATTAGATATAGATATAGATATAGATATAGATATAGGTATAGATATAGATATAGATATAGATATACATATACATATACATATACATATACATATACATATACATATACATATACATATACATATACATATAGATGATATAGAGATAGATATAGATGTGGATATAGATACAGATATAGATACAGATATAGATATAGATATATGTAGATATAGATGGATAGATGTATAAAAAAATAAATTCTGTTTCAGTCTGGGAGCTAAAACATTGTGGTTATGAAACAGATTTCTCTGGACACCTCTTGGACACTTGCCTTGCAATTCCTAAACCAAAATTAAGCTTGTGATTTCCTAGTTACCTAACTGGAAAGAGTCAGGCATGGGATAGGATATAGAATTCTTAAAAGGGGAGCAAGGTAAGGGGATGCCCTAAATCTCCCTTTGCTCTTAGCCTCATATAGCCCACAAGCTATGTGATGAGTGTGCTGCACAACCTACTGCCTGTTTGTGCTTTGGATCTGTCTGTTCCCCATGGTAGGGCAACAGAGGAACAAAGATTTACCATCTGGCAAGGACCAGATGAATTAATAGATTCCTGCTTGATGTGCACACAGGACCATATATTTTTTGGTTTGAGAGAACAGCATGTCCTGAAGATTGGGACAGCACAAGACGAAAAGAATGGCCAAATAGTGACCTCACTCCAAATCCTTGATTAATCCTGACAAAGGGAGGTAGTGAGTTGTTTCTCCTTGCATGTGTGCAGGAGAATGGCACCACTAACTCCCCTCCTTTGCTGTGGCACACAAGAAGCATCTGCACTTGCTACGCAAACAGAACTTGGTCTCTCCTGTTTCAGAGCCTAAATGAGCACAATTTGAGTCTGTTCTCCATGTCACAGATACTGTTTGCTCCTTTTAGCCGAAATTTGAAAATACCCCATCAATTAACTTTCTTCTGCTGAATTAGTGACCTTCCTCCCTGTGCTCCTGCATTCCCAGCACCTCAGTCACCCACATTACTCCCCAGAGACTCATTATTCACTTATTCCTCTCTCACCATTGTAAGGACATAGTGCCAATGAAGAATCTTCTGTTCTTCTGTCTTGTAAGAAGTAACATATTTCCTTCTAATTTTTTATTGTTCTGCAAAATTGTTCTGCAATTTTATTGTTCTGTTTTGTTCCTTCTGTTGGTTAATGTCCTAAAGAGTCATGTCCTACTCCTCCAGCAAAATACACTTGAGAGCACCATCATGATTGGACATGTGCCTATTTTGGCAATTTTGGCTATTCAGGCAGCAAAACCAGTTCACTGGTTGATGTGACTCCACCCATGTGGATCCTGTGTCCAGCTGTTGTCTGCTGTACATTTAATAAATCCCATTTTAACTGAATATCCCACAAGTTTTGTAACATTCATGGTCAGTTGGGGAGGCATAATGATTGCAGCTGAGGAACATAAGCAAAGAGGATAAACTTCTGAGTGCTTCTTTGTCTTCCTTTCCTTTTGTTTTAATCACTCACTTCCTACTGTTCCCACAGCATGATGCTCTGCCTTCTGATGCAGCAGTGTGCAACGACCCAGAGTACCCAAGGCAAGTGCTGTGATCCTTCTCTGAGGATCATTCTTGCATCTTGAGAGCCAGACTTAATAAGAATGATTGTACTTCACAGGGCTAACGGGCTTCCTAGAGTTAAGAGTGCATTACTCCTCAAATTAGTGCTGGCAGAAGACGACTGTTGCACATTGGAAGACCCATAATCCTGATCCTTAAAGGACTAAGGATTAGGACTAGAATACCTCATATCCTGGTTTTTAGTCTACTAAGGATTTGGATAAAGTCTAATGTATGACAGTCGTGTGGAACCCTGCCGTGTCACCAGCAAGGAAACAACCTGCCTACCTTAAAAATCATGCTCTGCTGCAGAGTGCACAACAACAAAAAGACAAATGTTAGTCAGTTACTAACAAGCCTTTTGACTTGTAATGGAATGGCCCATTACAAACACTGTGTGATTAATATTAAAGATCCTCGGAGCATGTAAAAGAAGAACTAGCTGACAAAAAGTAATGTTACATATCATATGAAGTAAGTTAACACCTAGATCATAGAACTGAGTGCATGTATACCACAAGTGGTCAGTATTCATTAGCTCTAATTTTACCTGCTTTTATTTTAATCTGATCTCAACTCTAAAAAGAAAATTCTTGTGTTGAAACTAATTAAAATCCTTTTTTCCTTTTTATCTTTTACAAATCTTATTGTCTTATGACTTTTATATTAGTGGTGGAAATACATGTTTTGCTCAAAATTAAATTAATAATTTATAGTTTTTCTGGGGGAGAGAGAAATAAAGGCATAGTTACTTCCTTGTACTGGTGAGAGACAGCTTCTCTATTGTGAAAAGCTCAGTGTTTTGTGAATTAGGTAAATAAATAAGCCTCTAAAGAAATAATGCTTCTTGGATTTGGGAGGGAAGATTTGAATTGGGATGTTTGCTTGTTTATTTTTCTATAGAAAGAATATAGAAAGCAGAAAATGATGAGGGATCCCATAAAATGTGAAAAAGATGAAGAAGGATGTCTTCCTATAAAGATCCATTCTAAGACAAAACTGGATACACAGAAAACAAATTCATGACCGTGGGAGTAATTGTCTTAGCTCTACTATTAACAGCTGTAAGATTATGCCTGAGGTGACTGTTTTAGTTGTTCTGGCAGGGTGCAGTCAGAAGTGACTGCTCGACTGCCTCTTAAGGTCAGATCCTGATCTAGCAGCTTCTCAGACAATAGTTCTAAACATCTGATTTCACTGATAGGAATTTATACTTTGCATTTGCAGGCATGAAACTCTGGTCTTAAGGGAGATATGTTGTTATTAAAAATAAATGTTATTTTTGGCTTACAGTAGAAAAACTGTATCTTCAGATTTCCCATAGTGACTTGGAATACAATGTTCCTCAATTCAGAGTGAAACTGGGGTCTGTACAATTCCAGAAAAAGTGATGGGATATGTTTATCAGTTTTAGAAAGACTGTAATCCACTGTGACTGTCTGTTTAAATTTATATGAGAGCATGCTCATCCATCTGCCCACTATCCTGTGTGTTGGCATACACCTGCTTCCAAACACAAAAACCCAGAGCAGCAGAATGTTTTTGGGTTGGAAGGGACCTTAAAATCATCTCATTTCAATACCCCTGCCATGGGCCTGGACATCTCCCACCAGACCAAGTTTCTCAAAGTCACATCCAATCTGGCCTTGGATATTCCAGGGATGGGGCAGCAACAGGTTCTCTAAGCAATCTGTGCCAGTGCCTCACAATCCCCACAGGGAAGAATTTCTTCCTAGTATGCAATCTCAATCATCAACACTTCTTTGTCTTAAAGACATTCCCACTTTACTTGTAAATGCTCTTGTAAAAAGTGCCTCTCATGGGATATGACACCTGGCAGCTGTCCCTCCCACAGAGGAAAGTAGAAGATGCCTGAGCTCAAAAGGAGCTGATGAGCAGAGGTTTGCACTGACAATCCAGATGTGGATAGCAGATCTTGCTCACTTGCAGCCCTTGAGTTGTACCACAAGAGCTTCAGGCTCTGTGGTACAGAGCTTCAGTGATACACAGCTTCATGGCCCACCTGCCATGGTATGCAGTGTTCCAGTATCAGTGCACATAGTGCTTGGCTGGTCTTGGCTTTCCACTACAGAAAGTTGAGAGTACCTGAAAACATCACTTTTGTTTCTGAATAGGTCTTTATTACCATGAGGTTCATCATCCACACCTCATATACAATAGATATGCACACAGGACCATTCCCCCCAGAAGGTATCTGTGTACAGCAGAGTCAAAATGAGTTTTGTTTCTGCAGCTTCCTTTGCCCAGATTCTCACTTTCCCCTTCCCATGTGACCATAGTGACAGCTTTGGGTAATGCTCAGGTGACAACTTGGAACTTCTCTCTCTGACAGCCCTCATCCATGTTTATCTTTGCAGGTCATGCTATAGGGATGATCTTGCTCCCATACAGTTTGCAGGACTGGTTGGCACAGAGTTAAAACATTGCATTTGTCCCACACTTCAGGTGTCTTGAAGCTGGAGAGCTTGAAGAACTAGTAACACCTGATCAAATCCTGCTTTATAGCTTCAGTTTGTGCAGTCTTATGGATCATGCAAACTCCAGCTATGTTCTGTAAGAAAATCTGCTGATCATCTGGACCCCCAGGGCCTGCACATGAGCAGCATGTTAGGAGCTTTGGAATCTGGTTTGACATAAATTGAGAGAGGGGACACAGGAAACTCCTGGTCGGGGCTCTTGTGGCCCAGCAGAAAACAAAGGGAGAGCAAACTTACCTTGTTGGTGTCTGAGGATCTTTTCAGGTCCCAACTTTAGCCCATGACAAGCATACCTGGGTCTCTCAGTGAATTGCACAACACGGAATGCCTGTGCCCACAGCAGCATAGCCTACAGCCCAAGAACAAGAAAACCTGTCCTGTCTTACTTGTAAGCACAACCTGAAGAGTGTGGGTGTGAAGCTACCTTCAAAATCTTCTATTATGTGTCAAATAACTGTGGTTTAATGCCTGCTGATACAAGATACCCCCATGTCTGCTTAGTCAATTTGTCTATGAGGCTGTAAAAATAACTCTGTTGGACTCTGAGGTTGTTTCAGGTTTGGTGTTTTGGGGTTTTTTGGGGGGGTTTTTTTTTGGTTTTTTTTGGTTTTTTTTTTGTTTGTTTGTTTGTTTTTTGGTTTTTGGGTTTTTTTCTGAATTGATCTTTAAATGATTTACAGGAACACAGGAAGGATGGAAAAAGCCTTGCTGCTAGTTGTGTTTCAGACTTTTTAGTCAGGGGCAGATAGTCTGTGATCGTCTGGTTCCCTGCTTCACTTCAGTTTTCTTTCTTTGGTTTTCCAAAGGCAATGCAAT
Organism: Toxostoma redivivum; assembly: GCA_013397375.1. Lineage (NCBI taxonomy): Eukaryota > Metazoa > Chordata > Aves > Passeriformes > Mimidae > Toxostoma > Toxostoma redivivum. The sequence goes on along the minus strand of VXBI01008357.1, from coordinate 4,464 downwards.
TTTTAGTGCTCACCTTCTTTTCATTGAACTGATGAGAGTTTTGGCTCTGAAGAAGGTATGTGGGCTCTCTGATACATGCTGGACAAACAATGTGTGGACAATTGTCCAGAGACACTGTTTTTCTTAAGTTTTTGCCTTATTCAGGAAAGATTTCCAGAGTATCAGTGTTGCCAATAAAAATTGAATTGAAAATTTTCAATAATACAAAGACATAGGTTTATATTGCAGTATGTAATTAAAATATGTAATACAAATTGCAATTTTAATACCATTATTACCAAATTAGTTGTGCTGTTGCTTTTATAAGCAATAAAAATCTGAGGGTTTTTCTATGTGTCAATAAGATAGAAAGATACCTAATTTTTAATGTCTGCTTAACTGTCTCTTGCTCTAGTACCCTGCCTTGATATATGATCATTATATTCTGTAATGCCTGACCTTGATTAAAAACAAGCATGCTTCTTAAAGTTAGAGGAAATGTTATAGTTAATTTTGAGGAGTTTTTCTGAGGTTGTCCCTCATTTTAATTCTTTCATATCTAACTAAGTTATTACTGAAGTAAGTAATATAGATAATTACTTGTCAATAGGGGGGTAGGGGGAAGGGGTTTCCCTTTGCAACAACCTCACCTACTGGTTAATAGTAATAATAATAATAATAAACAGGATGGGTACAATGGTGTGCCTGAGATATCCTTTAATCCGTCTGTGACCATGGTCCGAGAGGCAGCATCCAAAGACCAGGGGGAGGTGTTGGGTTAGCAATACATGGGAATACCTGAGGGCAAAGATTCAGTCATGAATGAGAACTAGGAACATGTCTGGGCATGCCCACGTCCCTCAGTTTTAGGCTAAAGCCTCTGCATCTGCAGGGCAGGGCCTGACCTAATGTCTAAGGCTTTGCTTTTTAACAGCCTGCCTCCCAGGCTCTTAAATTTATGCCCTCTGTGTAAGGNGGGACACAGGAAACTCCTGGTCGGGGCTCTTGTGGCCCAGCAGAAAACAAAGGGAGAGCAAACTTACCTTGTTGGTGTCTGAGGATCTTTTCAGGTCCCAACTTTAGCCCATGACAAGCATACCTGGGTCTCTCAGTGAATTGCACAACACGGAATGCCTGTGCCCACAGCAGCATAGCCTACAGCCCAAGAACAAGAAAACCTGTCCTGTCTTACTTGTAAGCACAACCTGAAGAGTGTGGGTGTGAAGCTACCTTCAAAATCTTCTATTATGTGTCAAATAACTGTGGTTTAATGCCTGCTGATACAAGATACCCCCATGTCTGCTTAGTCAATTTGTCTATGAGGCTGTAAAAATAACTCTGTTGGACTCTGAGGTTGTTTCAGGTTTGGTGTTTTGGGGTTTTTTGGGGGGGTTTTTTTTTGGTTTTTTTTGGTTTTTTTTTTGTTTGTTTGTTTGTTTTTTGGTTTTTGGGTTTTTTTCTGAATTGATCTTTAAATGATTTACAGGAACACAGGAAGGATGGAAAAAGCCTTGCTGCTAGTTGTGTTTCAGACTTTTTAGTCAGGGGCAGATAGTCTGTGATCGTCTGGTTCCCTGCTTCACTTCAGTTTTCTTTCTTTGGTTTTCCAAAGGCAATGCAATTTTTAGTGCTCACCTTCTTTTCATTGAACTGATGAGAGTTTTGGCTCTGAAGAAGGTATGTGGGCTCTCTGATACATGCTGGACAAACAATGTGTGGACAATTGTCCAGAGACACTGTTTTTCTTAAGTTTTTGCCTTATTCAGGAAAGATTTCCAGAGTATCAGTGTTGCCAATAAAAATTGAATTGAAAATTTTCAATAATACAAAGACATAGGTTTATATTGCAGTATGTAATTAAAATATGTAATACAAATTGCAATTTTAATACCATTATTACCAAATTAGTTGTGCTGTTGCTTTTATAAGCAATAAAAATCTGAGGGTTTTTCTATGTGTCAATAAGATAGAAAGATACCTAATTTTTAATGTCTGCTTAACTGTCTCTTGCTCTAGTACCCTGCCTTGATATATGATCATTATATTCTGTAATGCCTGACCTTGATTAAAAACAAGCATGCTTCTTAAAGTTAGAGGAAATGTTATAGTTAATTTTGAGGAGTTTTTCTGAGGTTGTCCCTCATTTTAATTCTTTCATATCTAACTAAGTTATTACTGAAGTAAGTAATATAGATAATTACTTGTCAATAGGGGGGTAGGGGGAAGGGGTTTCCCTTTGCAACAACCTCACCTACTGGTTAATAGTAATAATAATAATAATAAACAGGATGGGTACAATGGTGTGCCTGAGATATCCTTTAATCCGTCTGTGACCATGGTCCGAGAGGCAGCATCCAAAGACCAGGGGGAGGTGTTGGGTTAGCAATACATGGGAATACCTGAGGGCAAAGATTCAGTCATGAATGAGAACTAGGAACATGTCTGGGCATGCCCACGTCCCTCAGTTTTAGGCTAAAGCCTCTGCATCTGCAGGGCAGGGCCTGACCTAATGTCTAAGGCTTTGCTTTTTAACAGCCTGCCTCCCAGGCTCTTAAATTTATGCCCTCTGTGTAAGGAACCTGGGCTAAATCCATGTCCATTTTAGCCAAATCAACTACCACATCTGCCTTTCTCTTTGTTTTGCAAATGCCTTCGGTAAAGATTTTTGAAAAACTCTTAATAGGAAATTTAAAAAACAGGGTAACAACATAAACACAACAACTACAAAAATCAGTAAACCCATTTTGATTAAAGACAGAGTCCAACTAGATAAGTTCCAATTTTTGAATAGTCTGTTGAACCAGTCGCTGTCATTTTCTAGCTTTTTGAATCCTTCCTTGAGAATTTGAATACTGTGATGAATGGACTCGCTATGACCAGAAAGGTTTATACAACACATGCCCTCAAAGTCCTTGCAGCTGTGCCCATGTGCTAAGACTAGAAAGTCTACTATTGCTGCTCGGCTCTGCAAGGTGCTGTGTCTGATAGCATTTACATCTGAGAGCAAGCCACTTAATGCAAGGGAGGTAGTAAGTGGTTTGCTTACTCTGGAGGCATCCAAGATGATCTAATTGACCTAAAGCTTTTGCTGTGGCCACCCAGGTCAGTAAAATGGAGACAGCTATTCCCTTGTTTTCATTCCAATATGTAACTTCATCATTGCAATCAGATTCAAAGTAAGGTGTATATCTTTTTGGTCTATTATTTTGGCCATGAATAATTTTTATGTTGAGTGCCAGCAAAGTAAGTCTCCCCAGGCTACAAGGCCCACCCTTAATATGGTATGCCAGGTCATGCTCTGTCCCCACGAATAAGAAACACACCCTGCGGTAACTGGAGTGGGTGATTACTGGGCCGAGAAGCGATGGAGGAGCTGCAATTACACCATCGGCTCTGATTTTTGTAAGCTGAGGGATATGGGGAAACATCCCTCCTAATAATTTCTCTTTTTTTTTGTGATTGTGTGTCTCTCAATTGTTTCCCACTGTGTTTTATAAAAAAACTTACACAAAAATCCATTTTGACAGAGCCGAGAATTTCTATCTCCTGGGGTTTAAGTGGTGCCTGTGGGAGCTTCGGGGCCCAGTTATCCCGGGCATCTACAGGGTTGTGTCTCCATGAGCTATTAGGATTATTATCTTTCATACGGGTGGCATTATTGGTTATTGGCCATACATCTGTAGGCAGCCCTAAAGGCAAGTGGAAAGGGGTCATGAGGGCTGGCAACAGATAGGTACAGGGTGTCTTGTTTTATGGTTTTTGCCAGTTACCCATACATTTTGTTTTGGCTGTGGGACTATCCAGGTCTTCATGAGGAGCATGGAGTTGATCAGGATGGCAGCAGCGAGTAGGAGTCCTTTGGGAGTCATATTTAATGGCATAATTTATGGGAAACCTAAGGAAGTTAAGGAAGTATAAAGGAATTCCATAGTAGGTAAGTGGTTGCTCTCAGGACATCATGTCCTCAGATTCCTTCTAGGGTTCTTCTTGTGGAGTGTCTTGGTGTTCCTGTAAAGGCTGTAGAAATGGCTTTATATTTTTTGGTGGAACCCAGCAGGGTCCTTTACCAGTAGAGACACAAGCAAATCTTCTTCCCCCCAGGTAATTAGTGGGAAAGGCCTTAGAATTTGACTGGACTCTAGATCTTTGATTAGAACAGGTGGTCTCTCTTTTAACTATGCTTGTGAGGTATTAGAAAAGTAATAATTGGGGAATTTTGTTCCATAAATGGATTATTTTAAAAATTAAAATGCATATATGGCCTTTTTACTGTGGGTAGGTGTCATGGCAGGCCCTGGGGCAGCGGTGGAGTGCTGCAACCTTCTGGGGAAGCATCCTGGGGAGGATGTCCTCAAGGCACAGGCACATTCTCTGTGTTCGCTCCCAGGTGGGGAGTGATTTCAGCTCTCCTGGGAGAACCCCACTTCGGCCAGCACAGGAGGGAGAGACGGGAAGCAGCGTATGGTGATCCAAGGCAAAGATTTT
>VXBI01008356.1:36244-47454 GCA_013397375.1 Toxostoma redivivum | reverse complement strand
TCCCTGAGTGTCCCTGAGTGTCCTGGCCGTACCTGGATCCCTGCTCCCTCGGGCACTGTGATTTTCCACACGCAGTTCAGGCTGTTCAGGTAGGGCTCGGGGAAGCCTGGGGACAGGATGGTTCCTTTCCTCTCCGTCAGGTTCCCCCCGCAGGGCACTGCAGTGAGCAGAGCACAAGGAATTTGTGCTAAAAGCATCGTTAAAATGACAAGAAATCAACAACTGGTTGTGATTTAAGGATGAGATCTGTAGGAATAATTCTCTTTCCAGTAACTTTTTTCTCGTGCAACTTTTGGCACATTCCTTGGGTGTGGGGAGCACACGAGGATGATCTTCAGGAGCTGCTCTCCTCCAGGGGAGGTGAAAACAGATTTCCTTTATTTGAGATGCTGTCCTAGATCTCAAAAGAGTATTGGATCAAAATGTCAACTCCCTGCAATTCAGGGTTGAACTGCTCTTATTCAGAGCCAGTTCGGGGTTTTTATTGTATCACACAATCATGGAATGGTTTGGATGGGAAGGGACCTTAAAGATCACCAAACCCCTTCACCCAGACACCAAAATGCCAACTCCCCACAGTTCAGGGTTGAACTGCTCTTATTCAGAGCCAGTTTGGGGTTTTAACTGTATAAGACAATCATGGAATGGTTTGGATCACCAAACCCCTTCACCCAGACACCAAAATGTCAATTCCCTGCAATTCAGGGTTGAACTGCTCTTATTCAGAGCCAGTTTGGGGTTTTAACTGTATAAGACAATCATGGAATGGTTTGGATCACCAAACCCCTTCACCCAGACTCCTTCCACTATCCCAGGTTGCTCCAATCCCTGTCCAACCTGGACAATTCCAGGCATGGAGCAGCCACAACCTCCCTGGCCAGAACAAGAGCCTTTAAAGAAGTTTTTTACATTTCATCAGTTCTTTGTTTCGCTGTTGTTTTTCCCCACAGACCCACCAGCACCCCGAACCCTTCCAGGAGCGCGCGGCGCCGCTCGGAACTGTCCCAGCGTCACCCACCCCAGCGCCACCTCCCGCCAGCCCCCAGTGCCACCTACCCACGCAGGTGGGGACGGAGGAGTTCCACTGCGCCAGGGCCCCGGGCATGGCCAGGCACTGGATGGCCGGGGAGCCGTGCAGGCGGTAGCCAGGGCTGCACTCGAAGCGCACCAGGGCGCCCACGGCGAAGTCGCTGCCCAGGCGCCGCCCGTGGCGCGGCTCCGGCACCGAGCTGCACTGCGTGGCGCTGGTGCGGGGCACGGCTGCGGGCACACGGCACAGTTAGCGTGGGGAAAGCTGCTGGGGGGAATCTGATGGATTTAGGCAGGAATTCTGAAGTGTTTAAACACCAAGACTGAATGTAAACTTGGCCATCGACTGATTGTACATAAAACCCAAAGTATTTAAACCCCAAAGAGGGGCTGAACCCAAACGTGACCATTGATTGATTGTACCCAAACCCCAAGGAGGGGCTGAATGCAAACTTGGCCATTGACTGATTGTACCTAAATCCTGAAGTATTTAAACCCCAAAGAGGGGCTGAACCCAAACGTGACCATTGACTGATTGTACCCAAACCCCAAGGAAGGGCTGAACTCAAACATGACCATTGACTGATTGTGCCTAAAACCCCAAAGAGAGGGGCTGAATGCAAATTTGGCCATTGACTGATTGTGCCTAAAACCTTAAAGTATTAGGGCTGAATGTGAACATGGCCATTGACTGATTGTATCTAAAACCCTAAATAAAGTATTTGGGCTGAATCCAAGGATAACCATTGATTGATTGCACCTAAAACCCAAAGTGTCTAAACCCCAAAGAGAGGTTGAATCCAAATTTGGCCATTGACTGATTGTACCTAAACCCCAAGAAGGGCTGAACCCAAACTTGGCCATTGACTGATTGTATCAAAAACCCCAAAGTATTTGGCCTGAATCCAATCTTGGCCATTGACTGGTTGTGCCTAAACTCCAAAAAGGGGCTGAAACCAAACACGACCATTGACTGATTTTACCTAAAACCCTAAAGTATTGGTGCTGAACCCCAATTTGGCCATTGACTGATTGTACCTAAACCCCAAGGAGGTGTTGAATGCAAACATGACCATTGACTGATTGTACCTAAAACCCAAAGTATTTAAACCCCAATGAAGGGCTGAACCCAAAAATAACCATTGACTGATTGTACCTAAAACCCAAAGTATCTAAATCCCAAAGAGGGGCTGAATCCAAATATGATCATTACCTGATCACTCCTAAACCCCAAAGTATCTAAATCCCAGTGTGGGGCTGAACCCAAGTGTAACCATTGATGATTCCTAAGCCCCAGAGAGGAGCTGAACCCAAACATGGCCATTGACTGATTTTACCTAAATCCCAAAGGCTTAATCCAGGCATGACCATTGAGCGATTACTCCTAAACCCCAAAGTATCTAAATCCTAAATAATGCCTGACTCCAATCATGACCATTGACCGATCATTGCTAAACCCCAAAGGTGAGCTGAATCCAAGCACGCCCACTGAGAAAAGGAAAAAAGAACATTTCACTCCCAGTTCTGCCAGCTCAAGTGATCCAAGCTCAAGTGGTTCCATGCCAGACCATGGAGGTGGCACTTGGTGACAAGGCTCAGTGGGCGTGGTGGCACTTGGATGAAGGTTGGCCTTGAAGATCTTGGAGGTTTTTGCCAACCTTAATGATTTAATTATTCTATATCTGAAATAAAAGCAGCTGGGACATCCAGAACCCTCCCTGCTGCCTCCCCCTGAGAACTTTCCCCACATCAAAAGGTTATTTTTACCCAGGGAAACCAAAGGACTTGGCAGTGGCTTCCCAAAAAGTTGTTTTGTCACCCAATTTGGGAGCCTCTGTGGGGAACTCTTGGGGTTCCTCAGCTCCCTGAAGGAACAGTAATTGGAAAAAATCTTCTTGGGAAAAGAGAGAGAAGATTTAAGTTGTGATGGTGCTGAAATTGTTGATATTCCTGTTGAGTACTTGGAATTAAAGTCAGAGACAGGAATGAGTCTGGCAGATAAGTGAGGGGGAAAAGCTCATCAAAAAACCAGGTCTATTGCCAAGGAAAAATTCAATTAATATTTTCCTCTGAGTTGCTTTAAATTTACGAGTGTTTAGCTAATTAGAGTCTGGCCAGGCAGATCCAAATCAGGGCTGCCTTGCCCTTTTCCTCTTGCTTCCCATGCAGCTCTTGCAGGAGGGAGGAGGAAACCTTCCCTGCTTTCATCAGAACCTTTGCTCTGCTGAGCTCTTTGAGGATTACAATCACAACCACGGCAGTTTCACACTCATTAGGCAGGAATTCAAGAGAACGGATCGCTAACTACTCCAAAACCCAAACCATGCTTTGCTTCACCCCTGGAGAGGGCTCAGGTCATGCCAGTGTCTGTCCCCTCTTTGCAGCACAAGCCTGGATGTTCCCACAGATAACTCCAGGGAGCACGTGGGTGAGAAATCCCTTCTGTTCTCCCGCTGTTCTGTGCATCATTTGCTATTTACTCCCATAAAATCCCCGAGTTGTTCTCGCCCAGAGCAGCACAAAGCTGTTACTGAGAGGATCAAGGGGCAGGAGTGTGACAGCCCCGAGCCTGTGACACGCACAGAGGGAGGATTTCTGAGCTGCCAGACGGGATTTCAGCTGCTTACACCCAGCAAAGTGCTAAAAACGCCACTGGGAAGAATTGCTGCGGGATCAATCTCCAAATTCCCTGTGTGACTCTGGCTGTGACAGCAGGATAGGGCTGATGCTAATCCTGGGATGTGCAGGGTTCAGGCTGAGTGGGAATCAAAGGGGAGAATACTAAGTACCCCAGACAGCCCTGCCAGAGCTCTGCTCCTAGAAAATCCCAATTCCCTGGGATATTCCCTGCTCAGAACCCCCAGACACCAAAAGCAGCTCAGGACACTCAGGGAGTGACCCGAGGACACTTCCAGAACACACCTGAACTCACCTTGGTAGACAAAGTGGAAGCCTTTGGCTGTGGATTGGCCCTTGGAGCTGAATTTGATGAGGATCTGGTTGGTGGTGGCCAACGGCAAAGATTCCCCTGGATGGGGAGGAGGGAAAACGGGAGAGAGAGGTGAGGGATGAGAGACACTCCCAGGACACAGCGAGCAGGGGGTGGGTGTCAGCTGGGACAGGGACAGGGAAAAGAGACAGGGACATAGGGACAGGGATGGGGACAGGGACGGGGATAGGGACATGGACAGGGATAAAGAACAGGGACAGGGAAAAGGGATAGGGATAGGGACAGGGAAAAGGGACAGGGATAAAGGACAGGGATAGGGAAAAGGGACAGGGACACAGGGACAGGGAGCAGCTCCCTACCTGAGTGAGAGCCCGAGAGCGAGCTGAGCAGCCTCGAGTGCTGCGTGGGGCCATCGTGCACCTCCACCACGTCATTGAGAGCTGTCTGGAAAAAGGCGAACTGCCCGAAGAGCACTGCGGGGACAGGGATGGGGACAGGGACAGGGAGTGGGCTGGGACCAGCCACTGCTGTCCCCAGCACCACCACACTGCTGTCACCATTGTCCCCCCACCGCTGTCCCCAGGGTCACCACACTGCTGTCATCAAGGTCACCACCAGTGCTGTCCCCAGCATCACCACACTGCTGTCCAGAGCATCATCACACTGTCCCCCCACTGCTGTCCCCATTGTCATCCCACTGCTGCCACCAGTGTCACCACACTGCTGTCACCATTGTCACCCCACTGCTGTTCCCAGTGTCCCCACACTGTCCAGAGCATCATCACACTGTCCCCCACACTGCTGTCCCCATGTCACCCCAATGCTGTCCCAGTGCTGTCCCCATTGCCACCCTCATGTCATCCTCCTGCTGTCCCACTCCCATCCCCCTGCCATCCTACTGCTGTCCCCACTGCTGTCCCATTGCTGTCCCCACTATGATCCCATTGCTGTCCCCACTATGATCCCATTGCTGACCCCACTATCACCCCACTGCTGTCCCTACCACCACCCTACACATCCAGGCCATGCAGCCAAGGCATTTTCATTTTCATGGACTCCCAGAACCCCCTGAGCTGAACCAGACCCCCAGGACCCTCGAGTCCAACCCCTGGCCCTGCACAGGACCCCCAGGATTCCAAACTGGGATCTATTTTCCCAGCACAACCTTTGTCCCTTGTTTCAGCTGCCTTTATTCCAGGCAGGGACAAGGCCTGAGTGACAGCCTGGAAAAACGGGAGCTCTTTAATTATCCCCCCCAGGTTCATTGCCACATTTTCCCACTCATTCCCACTGGGAATTTTCTGTGACTCACCCCCTTTCCCTGCCTACAGAACACAAGGTGCAGAATTCCACAGAGGGACAATAATCATTAATTAGCTGTAATTGGCTCCTGTTGGGTTGAACTTTGGACAAAACCTGGACAAATCCAGAATTTTCTCTGACTCCAGCACAAAGAGCACCCAACAGCACCACTTGCTCCTCTCCTATCTGCCTCATCTCCAGTTCTTGATGTACTTATAAATAATTATAATTAAAACCCCAGCAAATAAGAGTTGCAAGAAGAGAATCCCATAAAAATTCCAAGCAGGTACCGTAGTCCTTGGGCACGACGATGGAGTACAGGCACACCTGGCCACTGGTGTAGTTTTGGGGATAATTTGGGGACAGGACGACGCCATCTGAGCCCGTGTACTGCCCTCCACAGGGAGCTGCAAGGGAAAGGATCATGGAGCATCCCTGGAATGTCCCCAGCCACCATTCCCTGCTCCAGGTGCTGCTCCCTGACAGTTCTCACTGGAAAAATCAGGTTTATCCCACCCCGGGTTCGTGCTGGCTCCACGTGGGATCATCAAACCACGCCTTTCATGTGGGATCTGCACTGTCCCCACCTCACAGCTCGGGATGAGCTCCTTTTCCCAGTTTTTCCTGCCAGAGCCTTCCCAAATTAAGGATTTCATTCCTTCCCCCCACCAGCTGCCTCTTCATTCTCTTCTCAGCTCAAGTCTGGCTGCAAACCATGAAGTCAGAAAACAAAACCACAGAGAAACCCTAAAAAAAAAACCCTTGTTTTGTCACTGAGCTCTGCCCTGCTCAGGAACAGCCAAGACTGAGGGTCTGGATTAGCAAGGATCAGGTTTAGGCAGGGTTTAAGTGGATTCCTGACTCCTGCCCTTAACAGAACATTGACAGAACAGATTTAGGAACTTGCTCCTAACACCTGGCGCTGCATTAGTTTCCCACCTGCCTCCAAAGAAAGCCCAAGAAAACTCCCAGAAATCAGCTCCTCCTGTTAAAGGGTGTTAAAACTCTGATAAATGATGGCAAAGAATTCCTGTAAAACCCCTAAAACAATCAAGGAACACCGAGAAAACCCTTTAAATAAACACTCAGTCCTCCAAGGTGATGCACCCCGGGCAGATTTACCTGTACAGGTGGGGCGGGGCTTGTTCCAGGTGGGTTTCCCATCCCCTCCCATGACACAGGTGAGGGTGGGGCCCCCCTCGATGTCGTAGCCCCCATCACAGTAGAAGGTGATGGTGGAGCCCAGCTTCAGGTCCGTGCCCACCCTGGTGCCGTTCTTGATGGAGCCCGGGTCAAAGCAGGACTCCCGGGGGTTCTCTGCAGGGAAACAATTCCCAGCGTTTTTATTCCTCTGGCACTGCTCTTTAGATCAGTGAAATGGGAGTTTTTTAGGCTGGGAATTTGTGGAATTTTCACAAGGACCAGCACCATTTGCAGGGTCTGGATTTTGGATTCAGTTTGGTGCTGCCCTGCAGTTTTTCCTTGCCTTCAGAGATTCTGTTGTTTACACTTATGTCTGCACAGTTCCCACACTCGTTCTTCTAAACAAGGAGTGTTTCACACTCTCCAGTGAGGAGGAAAGCATTTATAGACAGCTGGAAAGCCAGTGAAGGTGGGAGGCCGGCTTTCCACCTGCCCAATCCTTGAACATTGTTAGTTTCCTATAAATACTTTCATCATGTAAATAAAAAAGTCTTTTCCTGTTCATGCAACCTGAGTGAGGTGTGTCCCTCACTCTGTGTGTGACTGTGTCACAGCTTCACTACAGTTTGGATTTTGGATTTGGTTTGGATTTTGCCCCAGACCCTCCTGTGGTGCTCAGCACAGGAGCACTGGGAGGAGGGAGGCTTCAGCTCCCACACAGCCACCCAAAATCCAGGCAGTGAGGGAAAACTTTGATTTCACACAATCCCAGCATTGCTGAGGCTGGAAAATCCCTTCAGGATCATCGAGTCCAAGCTGTGACCCATCCCCAGCACCGAGCACCACGACAATAAATCACATTTGAGATGGGCAAGCCTTGGCACAGAAAAATAATTCCCCAAACCTGGAAGTGTCCAAGACCAGGCTGGATGAACTTGGAGCAGCCTGGGATACTGGAAGGTGTCCCTGCCCATGGAGCTGGATGGGTTTTAAGGTCCTTTCCAACCCAAACCAGTCTGGGATTCTTTTATTTATTCCTTGTGCCACATCCTTGGCCACCTCAAGGATGAGGATTCCACCCCTTCCAATCCCTGACCACGCTTTCCATGCAGAAATTCCTGCTTATGGAATTTCTCTGGCACAAGTTGAGGCTGTTCCCTCTCATCCTGCCCCTGTTCCCTTGCTCCACCCTCCTGGCAGGTAGAGAGTGAAAAATTCTCTGCATTTAAAATCCCATTTCCTTATAAAAATTCCAGGGAACACTACAGAGCTGTCAGGATTTATATATTTCTTTCCTTCTTCTAACAGCTTTTTTTTTCTTTTTGGTGTTTTTTTTTGTGTGTGTGTGTGTGTTTTTTTCCTTTCTCTTATTTTTTTTCCTGCCTGCAATATAATTAGAGGCTTTGATTAATCCTGCTCTTTTGTCATTTGGAAATTGCTCATTAAAGACAAGGGCTTTTCTGAGAGCAGTGGCTCTGGGAACAATTCAAGTGTGCTTAAACATTAAATCAGGGGCTCTCAGATTTTGGGGAAGGTGTGAAAGGAGAAGCAGGAAACTGCAAAGCCCACAGGTCTTGCTTTTGCTTCTCTGCATGAAAACTCAGATTATCCCACGGTTTCCTGTCCACAGCAGGTGATCCAGGTGAATGGGACACAAAAAGATGGGAATTTTTTTTTCCCACAGTACCAATTCCCTGTTTGGGGAGCCACAGACTGGTCAGCCCCCAGTGCCCATCACACATCTGCATCCTCAGCCTTTAACCCCTGAAATCCTGGCTTCTCAATGCACAAATTCTGGACACTTTGAGCCCCACTTTTCCAGTTCCACTCCATTCCTCCCCCCCTCCCACTGCTTTGGGCGAGAGGGAATCCTTCCCTTCCTTTCTCCACCTTCAAATTTGGGGGCACAAAACACCAGAATTCCCCTTGGAAGAGCTTCCCACAGCACCTAGAGCCTCTCCCACTTGTTCCAAGGAGGAATAATCTGGGGATCAGGCCCAGGTAGCTCAGGGCCAGGTGTGGGGCCAGCCCTCACCTGTGTACTCGATGACAAAGCCGGCGTTGCTGACGGAGGCGTCGCTCCGGAACGCCAGGAAAAGATTGTTGCTGCTGCTCTCGATCCTCTCAGGGAGCTGGGAGCCATAAAAACTGCCAATCAGGGGGCTCAGGGAGTCGGGACCATCGTAGATGTGCAGGAAATCATAGCCAGGCTCCAGGCTGAAGCTGCAAAAGCAAAGGAGAGTTTGGAGTAGGGATTGAGCCTGGAAAGCTCTGGGATGTGGAAGGCCAGGGCAGGGATTGGCTGCTCCAAACTCTGCCAAGCAGAGGACACTCCTGCCCCCAGCCCTTCTGGACACTCTGAGCACCACTTTTCCTCTTTTCCTGTTTCTCTCCATTCCTCTTCACCTCCCTCTCTCCTCCCGCTGCTTTGGGTGAGAGGGAATCCTTCCCTCCTTTTCTCCACCCTCGGCTCTGGGGGTGGCAAAACACCAGAATTCCTGCTGGAAGGAGGAATGGGGGAATCCAGGAGTGGGGATGGAGGCAGGAGACAGAGCCAGAGCCAGAGCTGCTGCAGGGATTCTGGGCTGAACCAGATTCTGTGCATCCAAGAGAAGCTGCAGCATGAGGATCCCCCCAAAAAAAAACAATCTGGGAACAGATTATCCAGGGGAATGGGACAATTCCATCAATTTTGGGTTCCTTCCCAGAGTTCAGGATATCCACACCCAGATCAGGTTCTCTGCATTCAAGAGGAGCTGCAGCTGCAATATGAGGATCTTCCCCTAAAAAAAAAATCTGGGAACAGATTATCCAGGGGAATGGGACAATTCCATCAATTTTGGGTTGGTTCCTTCCCAGAGTTTAAGACTTCACACCAGATCATGTTTTCTGTATCTAAGAGGAGCTGCAGCTGCAGTATGAGGATGTCCCCTCCAGAAAAAAAATCTGGGAACAGGGGAATGGGACAATTCCATCAATTTTGGGTTCCTTCCCAGAGTTCAGGACATCACCCCCAGATCAGGTTCTGTGTATCAAAGAGGAGCTGCAGCTGCAATATGAGGATCTCCCCTTAAAAATAAATCTGGGAACAGGGGAATGGGACAATTCCATCAGTTTTTGGGTTCTTTCCCAGTTCAGGACATCACCCCCAGACCGTCCCTCCCTGCCCCGTGTCCCCAGGGCCATGGCAGCAAAGCTGTGGGATTTATTACTTTGGGGAATTCAGGGGGCAAAAGACAAAAATGGCAAAAGTGCAACCATTAAAATATGGGGGAGGTTCAAGGGGAAAGTACAACTTATTATTAAATTGGAGAAATTCTGGGGAGGGTAAAGGCAGAGTTCACAAAGGCATTGTCCAGTGAGGGAGGTAGGGGGGAAATTGGGTCACATGGATTAATGAGAGGTCCAGTTTTAGGGAATTTCAAAGGGGAATTCCAAACAGAGGGCTGGCACAAAGCAGGATTGACAGGGAATTCAGGATAAATTACCAAGGTGGGTGGGAAGGTGTAATTTTGGATTAAACCATTAACCTGGGCAATAACAGAATATACCATTGATAGGAAGCAGACTGAGGATATTTAATAATAACAGAATATACCATTAATAAGGAGCAGACTGAGAATATTTAATAATAACAGAATATACCATTGATAGGAAGCAGACTGAGGATATTTAATAATTACAGAATATACCATTGATAAGAGGCAGAACAGGTACTCACACGTTGAAGACCAGGGCAATGACATAGTCAGGGGACACTGTCAGCTTCCAGTCACACTCCTTCCCTGGGGGATATGGCTCTGGGTACTGTGGGGACAGGATCACCCCAGCTGGACCTGTCAGGATCCCACCACAGGGAGCTGCAGGAAAACCAGCCAAGGGTCAGAGAGCTCCAAAGCAGCAAATACAAAGCAGGAATGGAAAAAAAGACAGAGATGTGATAGATACAGGGGATTAAAGCAGCACAGAATCCTCTATTATTATATATTTTAGTGGGAAGTGACCCTGAGGCTCATGTGTGACAAGGTTGTGGTGGCTCTGCCATTCCACAGAGGACAAACAGAGCTCTGGATGCCACCACAACCTTCCTGAAATCCATCAGTGAGGAGCCAGGAGGAGAGAGAGGGGAGTTTCCCACTTTTCTGCTGCATTTATGGAGCTCCCTGTCACGGCCTGTTCGCCTGTAACGAGGTGTCTAAATGCCTTTGGTTGTGTTTACTCCACTTCCCAGCACATTAAATGCCAAGCTGATTGAAAAATCAATTATTACTTTTTTAAGGCTCAAAGTGCCTGCTCGTGTTTCCCACTGAGGCAAAGCATGACTGATGTTTTTCCTGTCAGTTTTTTTCTGCAGGATCCTTGCGAGGGTCGATGCTCTGGGATTCCCCAGATCAACCCTCACATGTTTGGGGTGAGAGGAAGGGGGTCTGACAGAGTGGGAAATGAGCTGGGAATGGACAAAAATGATGGGAAAAAGCTTGGAAGGATTTTCCATGAAGGAATGAGCACAAGGGATTGTCCTGTGGGCTTGGAGAAGAAAAATAGGAGGAAAAATATCAGGTAAAACCCAGTGGGGCTGGTCTAGAAATGTCTTTCTCCAAATCCAAGAATGCAGAAATGTTATCCTGGGACACACCAGGAAATCACAGCACAGATATGGAAAATTTGGATGAAGGCCTCCCAAAAATATTTTGGAAGAAATACCAGCCCCTGCACATTTGGGATGGGATGGAATGGGATGGGATGGGATTTGGGATGGGATGGGATGGGATGGGATTTAGGATCC
>VXBI01008356.1:6475-17704 GCA_013397375.1 Toxostoma redivivum | reverse complement strand
GGCGGGGGTGTTTTGGGGGATCTGGGGGAATCTGTGTGAATGCAAATCTGTGTGAATCTCTGTGTGAATCTGTGTAAAATTAGTATAAATCTGTACAAATCCATGTGAATCCGTGCAAAATTGGTATAAATCTGGATGAATTTGGGGGAATCTGAGGGAATTTGGGGGATCTGGGGGAATCTGTGTAAATGTAAACCTGTGTGAATCCGTGTAAAATTGGTATAAATCTGCACAAATCCATGGGAATCCGTGTAAAATTGGTATGAATCTGGATGAATTTGGGGGAATCTGAGGGAATTTGGGGGAATTGGGGGGAATATGGGAGGGATCTGGGAGGAATCTGGGGGGAATCTGTGTAAATGTAAATCTGTGTGAATCTCTGTGTGAATCCATGTAAAATTGGTATAAATCTGCACAAATCCATGGGAATCCGTGTAAAATTGGTATGAATCTGGATGAATTTGGGGGAATCTGAGGGAATTTGGGGGAATTGGGGGAAATCTGGGGGGATCTGGGAGGAATCTGGGAAAAATCTGGGGGATCTGGGAGGAATCTGGGGGGAATCTGTGTAAATGTAAATCTGTGTGAATCTCTGTGTGAATCCATGTAAAATTGGTATAAATCTGCACAAATCCGTGGGAATCTGTGTAAATCCGTGTGGATCTGCCTCTGAACAAGCCCGTGCTGAGGATTTTCTGCTCCTCCTGCTGAGCTCCCACACGAGCCAGCTGTGAGTCACTGTTTTCCCAGCCTGTTTACCCTGGAAGATTTTCTGCTGTCAAACACTGGCTGCCTGCTCCTCTGGGGCTGGGGACAGGCACTCCAAAGCTCCCCCAGAGCAGTTTTTGGGATCATCCTCGTGTTCCCTGATCCCCAGAGCTGCTGGGGCTGAGAGAACCATCCCAGGGCAGCTCCTGGCTCTGCTGCTCCTCCAGGGAAGGGTTAAGGAAGCAGCAGCTGCACCCAGGGGAGCCACTCTGGAGGTGACTTTGTCCCTCCAAAGCAGGATTTTGGCACAGAATCCCCAGGGATAATGCTGGGGACATCTCCTGGAGCTGTCCTGGCCAGAGGGCTCGGACAAAGGAACAAAAACCACTCTCAGCTCTCCCCAGACCATCTCCAGCATAGGAGCTGAATACAGAGTGTCTGGAAAAGCAATTAAACCTCCTGTGATGTTAATGAGTCAGTCTCCCACCTCCATCCCCATGCAGGCAGATCTGAGCAGGCAGTGGGGACACTGTGACAGAGCTGTCACCCTGCCACACAGCCCTGGGCCACCAGCCCTGAGTTTGCCCTGCTATGATAAACCCAAGCTGGTAATTCCCAGCCAGGAACAGCATCCACTGCCTGAGGCTCCAGTTTGAAGCTCTGCAAATGATTTTTTTCCTTGATTCTCACTGCCCTGATGAGCTTGAGCCTGATTGTCATTGCTGTCCCAGCAGGATGAGGCCTCAGAGCTGGGAAATGCAGCAGCACAGGCGGGGAGGAGGCAGCAGCTGGCCCTGCCGAGGAGCTGTGCCCTCAAAGCTCACCCAGAGCTCAGGACCACCCCCTGAGCAGCTCTGGCCACCAGGTGAGAGCCCTGTCCCGGCTGATCTGGAAGAACCTCGAGCTGGGAATGATTTCCTATTGGAATTCTACACCAAAAACCAAGTGTGACATCTTTTTCCCACTTTTTCCCAAGGCCTGGAGCATCCTCCTCCCTCCCAAATTTGTGCCCCTGTTCTGTTCCACTCCCCATCCCTGCCAGGTGGGAGTTCTGCACCCACCAGGAACAGCAGCCAGGAGGCAGCTCCGTGATGCAGATCAATCCTTCCCCTCCTCTACCCTCGGATTTATTGATTTATCAGTGCCAATAACGGCAGGAGGGGCTAAAAAAGGACCTGGAGTGGTCAGGAAGGGCAAGGTGTGAGTGTAAAACCATGTGGAGAACAGGGGGGTGCCCAGACACATCCACAACAGTGTGGGATTCGCCTGCAGATGGAGAGGACAGCACCGGAATTCCAAAGGGAATAAAATAAACCCTCCTTAAACAAAATAAACCCTCCTTAAATAAAATAAACCCTCCTTCCTTGGCAGGAACCGCCCCCAAAGGGAGGAGCAGCTCTGGAATCACCGCCTGGGGAGGGGCTGGGGCACACGGGGCTGCTGGGGACGTGTCACTGTCACTGTCACCTCCGGGGTTCTGTCACTGTCACCCCCTGTGCCCAGCTGGGAGGGCACTGAGCCCTCGTGCAGGGCTGGAAGCTCCTTCCAGCTGCTTCTCACCCATCCCTGCTCTGGATTGTCCCATGATTCCATCCTGGGGATGTCACCTGTCCTTCCCAGGGATGTCATCCATTCACCCTGGGGGATGTCACCTATCTACTCCAGGGATGTCACCCATCCATCCTGGGAGATGTCACCTGTCCATCCTGGGGATGTCACCTGTCCTTCCCAGGGATGTCATCCATTCACCCTGGGGGATGTCACCTGTCCATTCTGGGGAATGTCACCCGTCCATCCCTGGGGGATGTCACCTATCTACTCCAGGGATGTCACCCATCCATCCTGGGAGATGTCACCTGTCCATCCTGGGGATGTCACCTGTCCGTATGGGGAATGCCACCCATTCATCCCAGGGGAATGTCACCCATCCACCCTGGGGATGTCACCCATCCCAGGAATGCCACCCATCCATACAGGGTATGTCAGCTGTCCCAGGGACGACACCCATCCATTCTGGGGAATGTCACCTATCTACTCCAGAGATGTCACCCATCCATCCTGGGGATGTCACCCATCCATCCCAGGGGACGTCACCCACCCCATCCATCCCTGCCCCCCTCGAGGGTGCAGCACAGCAGGACCAGCCAAGTGAAATGAAAGCACATGACCACCTACCAACACACCTTGGCAGAGGCGAACTCCACACTCGGCGTCTCCCGCCCAGGCAGGTGATCCTGGCCGCGCCCTCCAGCCGGTACCCGGGGAAGCAGGAGAAGCTCAGCACGTCCCCCACTCCGAACTGCAGCCCCTTCCTGATGCTGTAGGCTGGCACTTCCGGCTCGTCACACGGCTCTAGGTCGTACTCTGCAGGGGATACACGGGTTTTTTGGATGGCAGGGGGGCACTGTGGATTCTGTTCTGCCCAGAGGGGACACGAGGAGCTCTGAGCCTTGATCCAGTGAATCCACGAGGATTCTAAACCATGAAAACCCACCTGGATTTCACCCTCAACCTAAAACTCAGGGGCTCTGTCCTCTTTGGAGAGCAGAGGATCCAAGGGAGCTCTGAGCCTTGATCCAGTGAATCCATGAGGATTCTAAACCTGGAAAATCCACCTGGATTTCACCCTCAGCCAAAAACTCAGGGGCTCTGTCCTCTCTGGAGAGAACACGAAGATCCAAGAGCCTGGATCCAGCTGCAGCGAATCCATGAGGATGGAATTCTGTTTGAGCCATGAAAACCCACCTGGATTTCACCCTCAGCCAAAACCTCAGGGGCTCTGTCCTCTCTGGAGAGAACACGAAGATCCAAGAGCCTGGATCCAGCTGCAGTGAATCCATGAGGATTCTAAACCTGGAAAATCCACCTGGATTTCACCCCCAACCTGACACTCAAGGGTTCTGTCCTCCCCAGAGAGGACACAAAGATCCAAGGGAGTTCTGAGCTTTGATCCAGTTGTAGTGAATCCGGGATGGAATTCTGTTTGAGCCATGAAAACCCACCTCGATTTCACCCCCAAATTTAAAACTCGGAGGTTCTGTCCTCCCCAGAGAAGACACAAAGATCCAAGAGCCTGGATCCAGCTGCAGTGAATCCATGAGGATTCTAAACCATGAAAACCCACCTGGATTTCACCCCCAACCTCCTCCAAAGCAACAGTCCCAGTTGCTGTCGCAGTGGGGTTTGTCATTGTCCCTGTGCTGCAGCCCAGAGAGGATGGATTGGTTTGGGTGGGGTTGCTGCTGCCTCTCCATTTCTAATCCTGGAAATGGATGATCCTGCTCAGGGAATGCAGGAGGACACCGAAGCTGCTGCTCCAAGAAAGGTCACGTAGGATTCTGGCCAACGGCCAAACTCATGTCTCTGATCCCAAACCAGCTTGAAGGTTTTTGGAAAAAAATCTCCAAGTGTTTTTGGAAAAATCTCCAAGCCCAAAGCATGTACATTAACACATATATATGTAAAGAAAGCTAAAAATAGAACTGACTCCCATTTTTGCCTTCCAAGATAGGAAAGAAGCCTTGAAATACACTGAAAATGAGAGTTATAATTAGAGGAGAGCTTTTGAAAGGCAAAAAGTAATTTTCCCCTCATCAAAATAGGAGTTAATTGGAAATTTTCTGACTGGTTTCCACATGCAAATCCCTGACTTCAGAGGCCAGGAACAAAGGCGCTGGGAGCCAGGTTTCAGCTGCATCTATGGCAACAGCTCTGCCCGTCAGGGAGGGTGCCAGACCAAGCTCCACAGGAAAAATGGGAATTTCTGTCCTTCCCTGGGTGCTGAACTGGGAAGGACACAGGGACAGAGGCAAGAACAGCAGCAGTGCAAGAAAGCTCCTGTGCTTCCCTGATTGCTGTAGGGAATGGCTCCTGGGGCACTCAGGCAGCAAAGACTGGAATTCCCTGGAATGGGAGCACTTGGGAATCGTTTGGAGAACTCCAGCCCAGTCAAACACCTCCTGTCCTTCAACAGAGGCTGCCCTGACTGCCACATGTCCCTTTTTTGGGTCCCTCTCCAAGTCCCCCATGCTCCTTCTGACCATCCACTGCTGAAAATCAGGATTTCCTTTGGAGAATCTGCGTTTTGGATCACCACACCCACTCAAAGCCACCATCACCGGGATGGTTCGGCAGCACAGCTCAGCATGGCACTGCTGGAACTCCTCTGGGCAGGAATTGTTTCCCTCAGCCTCCTCCTGGAGTCAGGAAAATCTGGATCCCTCAGAGCCCTGCTGGTACCACAGCAGAGCCAGCCCAGACAGGGAAAATGGATTTTCCAGGGATCCTGGAAACCCAGCCTGGGATACACCAGGTGTGTGGTAAAAACCTGGAATGGTTGGGGTGGGAAGGGACATAAAGAATCATCCAGTGCCACCCCTGCCATGTCCCCATCCAACCTTGGACACTTCCAGGGATCCAGGGGCAGCCACAGCTGCTCTGAAAAATCCATTCCAGCCCTCCCCAGCTCCACAGGGAGGAATTTCCTCCCAATATCCCACTCAAATCTCTTCTTTTCCAGTTTGAAGCCATTCCCTGTGTGCTGTCCCTCCATCCTTGTCCCTCCCCAGCTCTCCTGGAGCCCCTTTAGTCCCTGCAAGGAGCTCTGAGCTCGCCCTGGAGCTTCTCCTCTCCAGGTTGGACATTCCCAGCCTGGCTCCGTGGCAGAGGCACATCCAGGTCAGGCTGCAGGCACGGGATGGGCACTGGAGGAGCACCCGAGTGGCAAAAACAGGGAGGAGAAGGACAATGGGAGTGAGCAGCCCTGCCCTGCTCCTCATCCCAGCACTCCAGATTGCCCAGGCTGCTTCCAAAGGATCCCATCTGTCCCTGCGCTGGAAATGCTGGCCCTGCTGCTGTGATTTTCCTCTGAAAACAGAGAAGGAGGGACAGCATTCCCCAAAAATCCTGAGCTGGAACTGCCAATAAACAGAGCAGGGAAGAGGAGGGAGAGGAGGGAGACAGCAACACCTGGAGAGGGATTTTATTCCAGAGGGTCCATTCCTGCTATCCAGCCCAAGACAGGCAGAATTGTTCCCCCTGGATATAGGGGGCTGAAAGGGGAAAATTTCTTGGGACACATTGGGAAAGTTTCTCGGGACACACTGGGGTTTAATACTGGGATAATTTCCTGGGTGACAAAAGGAGTGACCCAAATCAACGGAAAATTATTCCCAGGATTTTCCTGAGAGGATGGAGAGGCCCTGGCATCTCAGAGATGGGATGGTCCATCCTTGGAAACATCCAAGAGCAGGTTGGAGCAATCTGGGATAGTGGAAGATTGGGCAGGGGTGGGACTGGATGAGCTTTAAGGTCTCTCCCAACCGAATCATTTCCAGAAAAGTGGGAAGGGAAAGAAGGGAAGGAAAGAAAGGAAAGAAGGGAGGGAGATAAGGGAAATAAAGAAGAAGGGGAAGAAGGAAAAGAAAGAAGGGAAGAAGGAAAAAAAGAATGAGGGAAAGAAAGAAGAGAGGGAAAGAAAGAAGGGAAAGAAAGAAAGGAAAGAAGGGAAAGAAAGAAAGGAAAGAAGGGAAAGAAAGAAAGGAAAGAAGGGAAAGAAAGAAAGGAAAGAAAGAAGGAAGAGAGATAAGGGAAAGAAGGAAGGTAAATAAAGAAGGAAGGGAAGAAAGAAAAGAAAAAAGGGAGGGACAGAAAGAAGGGAAAGGAAAGGAGGGGGGGACAGAAAGGAGGGAGGCTTTGGGCAGTGCTCCCACCTGAGAAGGTGATGTTGAAGCCCTCGTAGGACATGGAGAAGTCGGAGATGAAGCGGATCTGGGCCGAGAAGTTGCCGAAGAGCCCCGCGCTGAGCGGGGCCGGCAGCTGGGAGCCCGTCAGCTGCTGCAGGGGCTGGGCAAAGCTGGAGTTCTCGGTGATCAGCAGGTAATCGTGGCCATTCTCCAGGTGGAAGGTGTGGAAGGTGAAGAACACACCTGCAGAATGGGGGAAAAACCAGGAGGAGTCATCCCAGAGCATTCCCAGTGCCCAGCCCCTGCTTCCCACCTACAGCAGGGGGAGAATCACACTGAAACCGTGGGGCTTGTTATGGTAGAAATGGAATCAATAAAAACCCCAAATCCTGCGTGTGGGAGCAGGGACAGCCCCTGGGAATGCTGGATTCCTGTGCCTTTGTCAGGGATCACACAAACTCACTCCAGGGACAGAGCCCAGGGGAGCCTTTTGTTATAAAAGTGTTGATGTACATGGACAGCAGGAGCAGCGAGGCTGGAGCTGGGAGGGCTCCAAAATAAGCGTGTTCCAGAAGGAATTCCTGCCTAGAAAAACGGGATTTTAGCCCAGCCTCAAGGTCAGGAAGGCTGTCCTGGGTTACAGTGTACAGATGTGCCCAAAGGTTTGTGTTCTGTNTGGCAGTGGTTTTATTTTTTATTATTTAATGGATTTTATTTTTTCTCTTATTTTTTCCCTATTAAATTGTATTTCTGACCTGGAGTGTCTCACTGGTTTTGCTTTCAAACCAGCACAGAGGCTTTTGCAGAAGTGTGTCAGTGGTGCAGCTGCAAGAACCTTCCCAAGACCGGCTGAATCAGAAAATCATGGAATGATTTGGGTGGGAACGACCTTAAAATTTGTGTGATTTCATCCCCCTAGCATGGGAAGGGACATCTTCCCCTAGACCAGCTTCATCCAAGAAAAACCCTACTTTTATTCACCTTTTCTTGCCCAAAATAAACCTCACAACAGCTCCAGCCACGGAAATCCCAGCCAAACACAGCAAAACTATTTTGCCTCTTCCTCCTGAATTCAATTTGAACGATTTGAATCATTTGGGGAGAAGGCTGTGACCTTGCTGCATTTGTAAATGAGCCAGAGAGGAGTAATAGATTACTTAAAGTCCCCTTCACACCTCCAGACACACAATGGGAGCACTTCAGGTTCCTGCAGGAGCCTCCAGCGAGGTGATTTTTCATGCTGGAATTCAAACACCATTAGAAACACTTATTCTCTGGAAAATAATTCCAGCTTGGAAATAAAATATTTAAAAAAAATAAATAAATAAAAATCAACATAAAATGGCAGTGAGAGCAGAGCCAGGCAGGGTCTGAGCTCAGGAACTCTGTCACAGCATTGTCACACTGAGTTAACAAGGCAGGAGATGCCAAGCAATAAAAAACCTCTTTGCATTTAGATGGATTTTTCCATCCTGATCTCCCAGCTCTTGGGGCATCCAGGGCAGGCTCCTGAGCTCCTGCTCATGTGGGATTGGGATTGATCCAGCTCAGGATCCCTCTGGAGAGGCACAGACTCCTCTGGGCAAGGATGGAATCTGGGCTTTGGGGGAGATCCCTGCTTGCTTCACCATTTAACCCAATAATTTAATTGGGTTGTATCATTTAACCCAAGAATTTAATTTAATTTCTACTTAACCCAATAGTTATTTCATTTAACCCAATAATTCCCACCCCAAGGGCTGGCTCTGCCTCCCACCATTCCCAAAATGCAGCATCCCAAAGAAACAGCAGGAAACCTGCAAATAAAGCCCAGAGGAAGAGCCTCTTCCTCCATTCCCTATTAATTTCTGGAAATCTGGGATTCCAGGGAAAGCTCTGGAGATCCAACATCCAACTCCAGCTGAATATTCCATTTATTTACCCCTGGCTCTCTCCAAGTGCCTCCTGAAGGTTTGCTGCTGGCACAGAGCTCTTCCCTTCCAAGTTCAGAGGGGCTGGAAACCAATCAGGAGCTTTTCCCACAGGACTGGGAATGAAGGAATTGTGGGATCATCCCAACCTTTACCCTTCTGCAGCTCCTCACTGCCCTTCAGTGTCCCAGAAGGATTTTTATGACCCAAAGCTTAGGGCTGACCTTGGTAATTCCTTCTTTATATCCATTCTGTGGAGAACATTTTTAGTCTCACTCTTTCCCCCCCCTGCAAAATTCCACAAAAGCAGGAAACTTCCAAGAGTTTCCAAATGTTTTTTATTACTGCCAGATGCAAAAAACCAGAAAGAGATCTGACCTGAAAACTGGGATGTGGGGAATGCAAAATGACTTTAATTCTCTCATGACAGCAAATTCATACCAAACCCCGCCTAAGGAGCAGAAATAACACCCCTCTGGAATCAGCACAAGAATAATTCAGTTATCCTGGAGAACACGCCCAAATTCCGAGTTTTTTGAGGTAAAAACTCCAAGCAGAGGGCACGAGGCTCCTCCAGCACTGAAAGGCTGTGGAACTGTAGCAAAAAGGGCTAATTATAAACTCATTTTAAAGGATTTCTGACCAATTAAACCTTTGCTCTGGTCTGCAATTTACTGTGGCACAAAACATCTTTGCTAACACAAGGCTGGGCTCTTTCCCCCCCCGCATTCTCTGCAGAAGAAACAGCAAAACAAATTAGAGGGGAGAGAAATCACTTTGAAGCGGTGAGATTAAAAATAATGGTCTCTCTTCAGGCATTTAAATACCTTTAAAATTAAACTGCTTTTAAACTTCACTTGTACAGCCTGGGAGTCCATAAAGTGTCACAGGAAAAGAATTGCTGGAGCAGTCAGGGCAACTCCAGGACTTGTGGGAGATGTTCCCCAAAAACCTCGGAGGGAAGGAGCTGAACAACTCCAAAAATCCCTCAGGAGGGGCAGATCCCTCTCAGTGACAGGGACAGGATTGATTTTCTATTTCCAGGGAATAATTTTCTATTTCTATCTATTTTTATAGATGCAGGATATCTGGATCTAGATCCACCCACATCCTGACTTTCAGGATAGGGCAGCAGGAACAGGAGACAAAACCCCTTTTTTCCCTTCTCCACTTTAAAAGGATGGAGAGGTGACATCAAAACCCTCTGGATCTTGTCCAGGGACAATGGAATCATCATTCCTGAGAGGAACTCAGGGAAAAGTTTCTCTCCCAGCAGCCTCAGTCCTCTCCAAAGGTGTCTCACCTTTCCCATGGGATGTTTCTATCGTCCATGTGCAGTTCAAGTTGTTGGGATAAAAATCAGGGAAGCCTGGGGAGAGGATGGTGCCACTGGAGCCACGGATGTAGCCCCCACAGAGAGCTGAAAACACAAAAAAAAAAAAAGAGGGAAAGAGTTCAGTAATCCAGAATCTTTCACAAGCTGAGAGGAAAAAGGAAAACCAAAACCCAACCCAGGAAAATCCAACAGAAGAGATTGATCAACCAAATCCAACCAACCCAAATTGGGTTTTGGTGGTCAAAACCCAACAAAATCCATGGATTAAATGCCACTGGGAGCCTCCCAGCTGCTGCTTTGGCACTGGATCTGCACAGGAAGGGTTTCCTTTGCAGGGCCAGGAGTCAGACTCCACGATCCCTGCAGGATCCAGCTCTGGATATTCCAATTCTATACTTTATACATTCTGTACTTTCTTTTGCTGAGCATCTTAATGCAATTTAACAACCAATCAATACTTTTACTATCACCTATAGCCTATCCTAACTACTAACTACTATCCATGTTACTATTTCCAGTCAGTAAAAGTGACTGAGTTGAAGCTAGAAGTTGTTTTCAGTTTTCTTGCAGTGGAAAACTCAGAGAACTTTTTTCTTCTTACCACATTGGCAGTCTTGCCTGTGGAATCTTTCTGCCTGGTAAAAACATTTTTTTGAGGTGGGTTTTTATTCTTTGCTCTAAAAACCTCTTCTAACTAACACACCTTTTACCTTCTTAGTTATCCAGTATTGCTCAGCGATTCTTTTCTTCTATATCAAATCTATATCTACTCTATATCTATATCTATATCTATATCTATATCTATATCTATATCTATTTATATCTTCTCTATCAAACCTTGCTTTCATTTCTATTCCTTCAAACCCTACATTTAAACACCTTTCTGCCAGCAGCTCACACATCTGTGAGACTTCCTTGTCAAACTTCCATCACCAACACTGCGCTCTGCCTCCCAAAACGAAGAACACTCTGCAGATGCTGAGCCAGATGTTTCCTCACCCTCGCAGCTGGGCAGGGGCCGGCTCCACTGGAAGTTGGGCTCGCACTCCAGGGCCTCGGTGTCGCTCAGGGTGTAGCCAGGGTCACAGCTGAATGTCACCAGGGCTCCCACGTAGAAGTCGTGGCCGTGGCGCTGCCCGTTGACCGGGATGCCCGGGTCCAGGCAATGGTCAGACTGCAGCTTCACGGCTGGGGACAAAGCACAGCTCACAGGGCTCGGATTTGGGGTGGGAGGAGCTCAGGGCTCCCATGGGAGCCTTGGGAATCTTGCTGGCTGTCCCCAAAGTCAGGGGGTGGAAGGGAGAGAGGGAATTGGCCAAGGGAGAGGGTGGAGAGGGGGAAATCGCCAAAAATGAGGGGATGGAGAGAGGAAAATCCCCACAGTGAGAGGAGGAAAAGGAGAGAGGAAATTCCTAAAAGTGAGAGGAGGAAAAGGAGAAAAGGAAAATCCCAAAAATGAGGGGATGGAGACAGGAAAATCCCCACAGTGAGAGGAGGGAAAGGAGAGAGGAAAATCCCAAAAATGAGAGGAGGAAAATCCCAAAAATGAGGGGATGGAGAGAGGAAAATCCCAAAAGTGAGAGGAGGAAAA
>VXBI01008355.1:352557-396495 GCA_013397375.1 Toxostoma redivivum | reverse complement strand
GGGGATTGGGGTCAGGGAATGGTGGAGGGCAGGGCTGAGGATGGGGTGGATGGTGGGGTAGCACAGGGCAGAACCATCTCATTGTCTTGGAGAAATTCTCTGTCCCTTTGCCTTCCCAGCAGAGAGGGCAGCACAGCCCCCACCAGGACCAGGAACAAACGGTGTCCTTGTAGAAAAAACAATCCCAGGCAGTGGGAATGTGTGCTCTGCTCATGTGTTGGAGCCCCCTGCACCCCAACAGTCCCTTGACCCCAAGATCCAGCGGGAGCAATGGCTCAGTGACAGTGTCCAGGGTCTCCAGGGCAGAAGGGACAGCTCAGCAGAATCCATTTTTTAGGACATTTCAGGGTTAATAAGGCTTTCTTCATTGCCAGGATTACAGGAATTGAAAGCTCACCACAATTTATTTTAATTCCAATTAAATAATATGGCTATAGGGAGCACCAAAGGAGTCTTAAGGGGAAGGAAGAGAAAGGGGGAGATGCTGAATTTGGGTCATTCTCAAGACTTTGGGTCTGTGAGGTCCACTGACTCATTGGAGGAAGTAATGTGGCACAGATGATGCTGTGCACATCAGTGAATCGCAGGTCAGTTCCCTCAAATTCGTCCGATGGGGACTAAGGCTGAAAATATTCCTAAACTCATTTTCTTTTTCCTCTGGAGGGAGATAAGAGTAAATATGAATCATTCTTCTGAAAGTTTGAGAAGCATTTTGTTCCAAGAAGAAATATGTATTTTTTTTTTCCTTCTTACAGTGACAAGTTTACAGAAAACTTCAGGAGGCTTTTACAAAGGCTTGTAAGCACTTTGAAGCTGGAGACTGTTTTTATATATGTACAACACTTGCGTAACAAGGTCTCAGTGAATGGGATTCCAGGGTACAGTTGCAATAAAGTGATTAATAGTATCATTCATGGTATCATACCTCATTCATAGGTTTCCTGTAAGTTAAGAGGAATACATTGGCAGGAATACAGTGGTTGTGACTTTAAACACGATACTCTTGGGGGGAAAAGTTATGGCTAACACATGCACTGAAGGGCAGTGCAGTTAGTAAAGCTATGTAAAAGGCTCAAGAAAATAATTTTTAGAGCTAAAAGTGTGGAAAAATAAGCCCACAAAGATCTAGTTCTATGGCACAGAAAAAGCAAGGTCGGTATTGCCACACAGCTGGTGAAACCAAGAATAGAAAATAAGATGTGTCTGTCAAAGGGATGGGTCAGGGGTGATCACTGTTTGTTCAGAAACACACAAGTAGGATTTGGGTTTGTTTCTTCTTAATCTGCACACAGTGAGGACTGCATTTGCCACCAAAATGTTTGTCACTTGCTTCTGGCAAAAATCACTGAGAAGGCCAGGCAAAGATGTGAAAGGAAATGCAAAGCAGTTGTCGAAGGAGAAGTAAATGTCCTGGCTGTGGGCTGCAGCAGCTCAGGGTGCATTTGGAGCCTCAAGAGAAGTGACAAATAATGGGTCAATATTTCCTACAAAGCTGCTTATTTCATTTGAAAACAAATAATGGGTCAATATTTTTACTTATTCCATTTGGGGAATAAGTTGTTAAACAGCTACCACGTGGCTGAAGCAGGAAGAAACGTGTGGGGTGATAAAACACAACCTAGTGTTTCACTGTACCAGCATCCCCGTGATCAGCTAAAAGGAGTCCAAGAAAACATCAGCCCTCGGGAGCAGGTGGGGTGAGGAACACAGGATCACTTGGGCTGCGTCCCTGCCCGGGCTCTGAGCACTCCCTGGCCAGCTCTGCTCCTATTTTTAATGGCTGTGCTATGGAAAGCCGCGTTCACAGCACCTGGGTCGCTGCCGTGCAGGCAGGATCGGAGCGCGTCCATCACGCGGCTGTCATCGCTTTTGAGGAAACGGGCTCGGGCTGTTTCGGATGTTGTCCTGAAGCCACCCGGTGAGACAGGCACAGCCTGGCCCTTCTGCACAGCTCCTGCTGCGGGGCACAGCCAAACCCATCCACACAGCACGATTTTTTGGCTGAATGACACCCCGAAGTTTCATTTATTGAATTGCCTCCCGTCTTGTCTGCAGAAAAAAATCAAGTACAAATTGTCATATCCACACACAATAAATTTTTCTCTAAGTTCAACCCTAAGTACATATTTAGGGATCTGACCTGCAAAATAAAATTGCTAGCTTTGATCCCACAATATATTATCATTTAGATCACGCTGTTCTAGGAGTTTGTGCTTAACAATATATAACCCTGTGATGTTACTTTTTATCATTCATTTTGTTTCTCTTTGGTTGTTTTCAAGCCTAAAGTTATGTTTTTATGGAGATATTATTACTAGTTATACAGCAGTCATGAACAAGAGGTGTACGCAATCCAGTTGTAGAATTGTGGGATTTAGCAGCACTAAGGGTCACAAGTATTAGTATCAAAAACTTCTATCCACCATGTTTTAACCTTGACATTCAATGAGTGCAAATGACAGTGATGCGTCACACCATTATCTTCAGTCTTCTATCTCTTTCAAACCTAGGGCTGAAATTACTCTTTTTTAAATTATCTATTTGTTCTGCCACAAACGGAACTAATATGAATGTAATTTCTTTTTTTACTTTCTAGAAGGTGGTTGCACTTCCTAATCATGTCATAATCACAGGTGCGTGTTTACCCGCCCAAAAAAGCTAAAATGTTTTCCCTACTTGCAACACAAAAGCCCAGGAGTGAGTATTGTCGCTGGAGATAATGTTAGAGCTTTGGCAAGATGACACTTAAAAATTTCATCAGCCTTCCAAGAATTTCGGAAACAGTGGTGAATAAAGGCAGCAAGTGCTAAGAGCAGGCATTGCTTGCAAGAAGTGCCCTTACCAGCAGCACTTTCAAGAGCTGTTTTCTGTTTTCACTTATCATTAGAGCTGCACGGCTCAGACTGCTTTTAAATAATTATACTTAACAGTTAAAAAACTCTCCTGTGCTCAAATAAATTTTAGCTGAGATGGTTTATGCTTTGCAGCCTCATATGACACTGAATCTTTCTCGTGTGACTCTTGTAACAAGTCAAATTCATGTATTTTGATACCATGCACGTGATTAAGACACTTGGATCACTTAAGCCTGCACAAAACTGCAGTGCTCGCATGTCATTTATCTTAAAATCCTATTGTAGCGCTTGTGAAGTGCAATTTCTTCGGTGAATGGAAATTTATACTGACAGAGGTGTTATAAAACATGGAAAATACTGGGAGGAGAGGGCCCAACATTTTCTTTATCTCTTCAAGTGTTCACTGACGGGGATTTATTTTTCAGCTCAGTGTTGGTTCATTGCAGGCTACAGAGCTCTGGTGCAATTAAAGGGACCCGTTTCCAGACTTCTTAAGCAAAACTCACATTACTTGCAACAGGTGGGAACTGCGTGTTGTGGCCTCGAGGCAGCAGACTGGTTCACAGGCTTCACTTTCCACATTGGTCCCTGAAGCTACTTGCAGAAAATCACCCAGCCTAAAGAAACTCCTGGGATCCCAGCTTTTACCTCCCCATTTCAAAATGCATGGGTAAGAAAAACCAATTTATATTCATAACCTTGAGTAAATAAATTGTCACTTTAACTGCACATTTTATTGTAATTAAGTGCTTCCCAGTAATAACCAACCCACACTATGGAGCTGTTTCTTAATATAACGGTAAGGAAAGTTCTCAGCTGTGAGCAGAATTAGGAAGCTTTTAAAAGCACAGACCAGTTGATAGAGCAGGGTGATGTTGCACAGTTCTCAACATGTGGAGAAAAGGTGGTTTTGCTGAAGAGCTTTGTCCTTATTTTCAAGGAATGCTGTTGCTCTGTGGTCAACAAAATCAAATCTCACTGGCCCAATTTAACTGTAGGGTTTTTACCCAGTATTAGTCTGGGTAATATCCTCTGCTCCCAGTGGATTTGCCTAACTCCAAAGGGAACATGACTGAGGCAGATTTAGACCTTCCCCAGCTTTCTAAGGACTCACTGCTGTCACCTCTCCATAATGCTGCTACAATTAACTTTGCTGGAATTTCTATATTTGAAGCATCTTGAAATCAGAGCCTGAACTTCCAGACGTGGATGCAGATAGTCTTTGCTACTGTCTGCACGAGCCCTTGGGCTTCACACTAAAAAAGCCCACTCATGTTGACAAATTTGCCCTTTGCAGTCTGGCTTCAGTGAGGCTGGCAAAAATAGCAAGTGATACAGCAGACAGAATGGGCCCTAAACTATATTTTTTGATAGCTTTTCTTAGCTCCAGACTAAAGAGCAAGGCATCAGATGTTGACAAATTAGCAGGGAATATACGGAGCAAAGGGATTTGTTACTGAAATGCCCACAATCCAGCAGTTCTGCTGTCCCCCAGAATTTGAACTTTTCCCTTGGTTTTCAGCTGCATTTTGATTAGAGTGTAAATACCAGCCCCTGGCACATGTCAGCTGGCATCAGAGCCACGTGCCAAAGCTTTGTTCAGGTCGGAGCTTTAGTGTCATTTTACTCATCCATGGATTTTCTTGGGACTTCTGAGGCATAGCTCATTATTTTTACCATTGTAAGCAGCAGTCGTTGTATAATTATTCCTCTTTAAATCCAGGAGAACTTGTCTGGCCTTTTGGGTGGGGAACTTAATTGCATGAAGGCTCTGGAGGACAGCTGATGCTGGATAGTAACTGTGCCATTGGTGTGTTACCTGCCCCCAAAAAGGAGAATCCAGGCTCTAATCCATACCCCAAGTCATGTCAGCTTGCTGGGTACCAAAGCACACCCACACTCAAGTTGGAGACTCCTGTGCTCAGACAAGGAGGATAATGGACACCACATGACTAATTCTGCAATGATAGTGTACGTTTAAATGGTAAAGGACTGCATTTTCTATCCTTTTTTAACCCAGGTCACACTGCCAGAGGACTGCCTGATGTTTGAGGTTCCTTTCAGGTATTTTCTTCGTTGAGAAGGCTACTGTGGTTGCCAGCTTTGTCTTATGCCCTCAAGCACTACTGTGCCTTTTAGTGTTGAGAAACCACCATTCAAATTCCCCTGAAACACCAGGCTGTGCTGCTTTCACAGCTCACAGAGGGCATTCCCTCAACCTCAGGTACAAAAGTTCTGGCTGCTCCAAAGCCAGTGACCAGGAGTCAGGAAAAGCACAGTACATACATACATATATATATATACACATATATACATATAAAAGCAAGCTACAACCCTAAACTTCAGACATCTTCTGCTTTTAAGCTCTCTGCCTCAGATTCCCTGTAAAATACAAATAACAGCATTGATGAGGTGTAGGTCATAAAAAAGCAAATATTTCTAACTTGCAAAAGCATGTGTTGCAGCCAGTTGAAGTCAATGCAGGTTAAATTCAGTGGAAGATATTTCTACCAGCTGATGGTATGTGACCATTCAAACAGTTTACCAAGTGCCACGGCAGCAAAATTCCTTCTGTTCAAGACTGCCTGGTTCCCTGGCAGGAAAATCTGTTCCCAAATTGGTGTAGTAATACTGGAATCACTTCTTGGTGACAACCCTATTGACTGACAGCCTCCAGTAATGGCAATCTATTAATCTCTTGCTCTGTGGCCATAAAGCATTCTGTCCTCCTTCCATTAAAAGCTGAAGGTAAATAAATGCAGGTCCATCATCAGATCATTTTGCTTGCATTCTTGCTGTCTACAAAGCCTCTGTGTGACAGGGACAAGCAGGAGGGCTAAAGAAAATGTCCCCATCGTTGGCATGAGGCCAGCCAAGATGTGGCACTGCAGAAAATGGGGAGCTGCTGAGTTGCCCTGGTCATTCCACTTTGCTGTGCCCACGTTGCTGACACTGCCTGGGGGAAGGGCCAGGTGTGAAACCTGCCCTGAGCTTGGAGAGCTTTGGGACAGGTCAGGGCAGCCTGAAGTCCTGTGTGCTTTGGGTGGCTGCCAGCAGAACCTCTGGGGCTTTGCAACATCTGAAAGAGAGCCTGGAAACACAACATATATTGTTGTGTCTATATATATAAAACATATATGTATTATATATATACATGTATATATATATACATACACATGTACATATATATATATAAAATAACATATATGTGTATAGATAGAAATATAATATATACATAACATATATATAAATACAGCAACCCTTGAATCTGCAGAGTGAGGAGAGCCCTTGGACTGCTCCTCAACCTTTTCTGCTTAAGTTACCATCCCCTGTAAAAGAGGATAGGAATTATTTACCCATATTTTGTTCAGGTGTTGGTGTTTTACCTGGAAGTGCAATGCAGCTCATTTAAAGCACATATGGTGGCTACAGCAGCCTAGAGCCAAAGCCTGTCATCTCTCCCTCTCCCCCGCCTTCCTCTCTCCCCAGGTGTTTAGTTGGCAGAAGAACCTCTTTCAAATTCCAGTATTTTATTTAAAAAGCTCGACTCGGGGTTTTTAAACTGGTTGCAATTAAGATTTAACAACAGGAAAGTTCTTACAGAGGTGCCATGTCCCTTTGAAATGGCTTTGCTGAAGAAAATCATCCATATCCCTGCTGCAGCCAGCTGGACTGCACTGCAGGGTTAACTTTCAGTGCTACCTGTGGCCTTGTGCCTCCTGACACACTCAAGGCATGTGTGGAAGGACCAATAAAATATGTCCTGGAGTGTTTGGTGTATTTTTAGAGTTTGTCCCAGATTATTGGCCTTTGTCCCAGATTTCAGTGGTTAGGGTATAAGAATGCCCGGTGGGGCTGAGTGCTTCCTGCCTGGCTCTCAGGAAGGCTTTAATCAGGAAAAATACCCTCTCAGAGAAGGCAAATAATTAAGTTTTTGTGGCAAATCCTCTATTGCCATTAGCAGGAGATGATAAACACTCAAGACCACAGTATAAATAGAGCAAGGCAGATGCACTAAGATTGAAAGTGCAACTTTATTGTGTTACATGGTATTGAGTAATGAATTGGATGTTATAACAAGGTAGTTTTCTTTTTTTTTTTTTCTTTATTGGGAGCAGAGTTGGTTTTTACACTGTAATATGCCTGTCCTGTGGGGAAATGCTGGTATAACTCTCCTGGACAAAGCTCATCCCACATCCTGGCACTGTGCAAGCAGGGAGCTAATGTTGGGAGGGATCTTCACATATCATCCCATCCATCCTCCCCTCTTTGGCAGTGGTTAATTGACCTATGGCATTCCTGGTAAATGCTCATCCAACCTCTTCCTGCAGTGCTGCAGCCTCCCAGGCCATTAAGAGTTTCACCTGCAGAATTTTTTCCTCCTGGGTTTTGCCTCAGCCTTTCCTGATGTAATTTGGTCCTTACTGAGCACATGGGAAACAATTCCTCCTTTTCTCTATTCTTCAGCTTTTTCACATGGGAAGATCATCTCTCTTCATCCTGCCAAAGCCAAGCAATCCAATTCTTATGTCCCTTCTTTGTATTTCTGGTTGTGCAACATGACCCTCACTCCATCCCTTGGCTGCTTAGCCACATCTCAGGGCTAAAGTTTCTTGCTAAAGTCCTGGATTCTGCATGCCAACATCTCTCATCCACCCCGCAGCTCTGGGGATTCTTTGGATTCATCCCTCCCAATTGCATTGCAGGTCATTGGGATACTGAAGCTCTCTGATGGATGAGTCCAAGCCATTTCTGGCTTTCATCTGCTTCTACCTTGGCCTTGCCTCTTTACCTGCCTACCAAATATTTCTTGCCAAGGTGTCTTGGTGCACTTTCTACATAGAACATTCCATGTGTCATAACAAATACGAAGTATAAAAACTATTCTGTTAAGATTCCAGTAACCGGTCCATCAGTTTTGTAGGGATGTGAGAGTGACACATTGCCAGTACAGATGCAGAAAAAGTCCTGCTGCACCCAATCACGCCTATGAGAACTTGCTTTCCTTCCCAGTGCTGCCCACTATTCAGCTCTTGGACATTTTGGCACATTATCAGTGATAAATGTATTCACAAGTGAGAGCAGACAGCCCTGCAGGTTGTGGTGCCAGGGTATTATGGGTTCTTGGCATCAGCAGTGCCTCTCCGTGGATTTCAGACGAATGAAACAGAAATATTTTTATAGCCAGCCTCAAGTTTTTATCTATTTCTAGGTGTCTTGGTGCTCCCTAAATAGGGATTAGGTCCTTTGGAAGCAAGACTGCATTTTATGTCTTGACTTTCTTGGCCCTTTATGCACCCAGGCCTCTCTTGCTTCCAAAGGCCACTGATCTTGTCCATTATTTTTGCCACTCATTTGTGTTGAGAAACAGGTACTGGCAGCTGGGAAATTATCAGTAATACAGGACACAATCTGTTTTCTATCCTTGTGGCCTATCCATGCTGTGGGATGCTGCACAGGCCCTTAATTATTCACCTACATTTGTTCAAATGCTTACAAGTGGCTTCTAATACTAGGCGAGAAAAAATGGAGGGAGAAAGATGATTTTTTAAAAAACCAAGCATAGCATGAGGCGAGGATGAAAAGGGTGAAGGACATGGCAGAGGTACTGGTTGGGGTATTCTGGTATCCTGGCTTCCAGCTCAAGATTCTGCAGAATTTCTGATAGGCTCTGCTTTACTTATCTCTTAAGTCCAGATCAGAATGGGAGCAACGGACTTTATCCACAGAAGTAATTAAAATGTTGCACTCCCTGGCAGAGGAGTTAAAATCAATTTCTCAAATGCAAGATGAAGGCAATTGGCCAGGCATATGCCATGGGGGAAAAGATCCAGGACTGTGGTGCTTGGGAGCACAGCAGAAACTCAGTGCTGCAAAAATCCATCAGTTCTCCTGGGATGTCTGTTCTGAGGGGCAAAAGACATGGGGCAACTTCTCCATTTCACCTTCTCCATTTCTCAAGGACAATTTCCACACCTCAGGAAACATGGCTCAGCTGGGAAAGCCCAAAGGGATGCATAAAGAGTGGCTGGAGGTGTAAAACACTTCCCACTTTAATTGAGGTAAAGCTGAGAGAGAGAAAGGTATGGCTGAAGAGGGGACTGAGCTGAGACAAATCAAGTTCCCAAATTCGTGCAAGGCTGATGCAAAGAGGAGTGGCACAATGTTTCCTTGTGCCTTCTGCAAGTAGGGTGAGCAATGGGCTTCAGCTGCAGCAGGAACAATAGGTGAAAGGAAAAATTTTGCAGGATAGTTCAGCTCAGGGGTGTTCCCACAGGCTCTTGTGGAATTGGCACTGCAGGAAGTTATTAGACAAAGCTCTTGCAGGGATGGTTGTGGTGTTGTTGATTGAACTGGGAGCTTCTTAAAGGGATTTATCCATGTGTTTTTTTCCTATTTTTTTCAGTTGTCACTGAAATCATTGGAATTCAGTTGTTCAGCGTTTGGGAAGTCCTGCCACAATAACAATCCCCTGTTTGTAATCAAGAGGATTGCAAGAGCAATCAAATGCATGTTGAGCTGATGTGCAGCTCCCAGGATTGTGGGGGCACAGAATCAAGCTGAGAAGTATGTGTGCCATAACTGTAGAAGTTGGTTATTCTAAAGGATTGAAAATCCAGCTTTTCTTCCACAAGGAGATGCTGCATGTGAGGAATATCACAGGTTATATTTAGTGTTACAGAGGCACAAGGGAAATCTCATTAGAGACCAACGACAATGATCTGTTATAAAGGGAACAGGAGCAATTTGTAAGCCCTCAAAAAAATAGTGTGTCTCTGTTCTGCCCTGTCCTCACTGTCTGCTGCTGCTCTAGGACACAGCTTTCCTGAGAGAAGGGTCTGTGCCTGCCTGCTCAGTTAGCCCTGATACATCACGTTTTATTTGCTGGGAGACTTGAACAATGAGCAGCAAACACTCCTGTTCCTATTTTAAACACATGGAAACTGCAGAACAGAGAAATAAAATTACTTGCACAGAGTCACAGAGCAATTGCATGGCAGGGCTCAGACCAGAGTCCAGCTCCCCTGCTCCCAAACCCATGTGCCAGCCTTTCTTTTCATTGACCCTTAATTTTAATCACCTTCCAATAAATTCTCTTGGCTCCTTCCAGTTGACTTCCATGGGAGTAATGCCAGGTATCAAATGAGGTCACCCAGAATATCAATGCAAAAGAAGGCAGTAACAGATGCAAAGAAGGAACTGATAGAAGGGGAAGAGTAAATTTTACAAAAAAGAATAAAAAAGAATAAGTTCTAGTGCCAGTTCCATAATATCATTCCCCTTTTAATTTGTGCCTGATCAAAATTAAAAAAAAATAGATTGCTAATATTAATAAGTGAAATGAATCTTGAATTTTATAATAGTGGAGGAAATGAAAGGACCAAAGTAATATTGTGTTGTTAACTGAGATTTTAATAATGATTCTATCCTCCGTTGGTGCATTTATTCCACAAAAAGTAAATAATTAATGAAGAGGAGGGGAAAACAGTTTTGTGGTGATGGATTTTTGAAAGAAAATTTTAATTTTGCTTAACTTGTAGAAACTCTGAAATATGCTTGGAGCACTAAACCTAAACCACCACCACCTCAAAAATGGTTTGTAGGGGTGGAATTTAGCCAAGGGGCTGACAGTGCCTGGGGTGGGATGGAGAGATGTCCAAGGCCCCATTCCAGGAGAGCTGAGGTGATTGAAGAGGTGGATTAGAGATGTTGGGGCTCATCCCACATTTTCTGGGGAGTTTTGCCAGATCTGCTTCCACCATGCCCTCTGCAGTGGGGAGGGTGGACTCAAAATTCTGTTAGGGTTTTTGGCTTCCCAGGTGAAAAAATAAAACCCATCAGGGTTGATGTGCCCACTACCCACCAATATTTTCAACAAAAGGGCTCCCTGGACAAGCAGCCCATTTCACACCAAGCTCCCTGGTCAAGCACAGGGAGTTCATGGTTGCACAATGGTGGAGAAGAAAAAGTCTCTGTAGCCAAGATTTGCTGCCTAGGAAAAAGCAAATACAGAACATACATCCCTGTGTGTGCATGGAGGAAATGGGGGAAAATGCAGAATTCCCCTGATTCCTTAATGAGCACAGCACCCCGACAATGAATGCTGAAATTTGCAAATTAAACTGCATTTCTGTATCTAAATTATCAAATCAATAAAGAGATGTAAACATTAAACAACATTATATGAGAGCCTGGAGTGTCACCACAAAAAATTAAGGCTATGTAATTAAAAGTAAAATGCAATTTATTTTTATATCGTTCTTCATCCAAATCAACAAATCTTATTACTTACCCAAAAATGTAAAGCAGGCTGCAAACTAATTCAAAAGATGAAGACAAAGTGGTTATTGAAAAACCTATGTTTCTTGTTCCCTTACATCTGGCTACAGCCATGATTTAATATTTTAACTACTGTAATAGGTTATACTGCTGAAGAAAAGTGCATTAATTACTATGGGAAACCTAAAGAAATCTAATTAAGAACAATAAAATCACTCTTATTGACTGGGAAAATAAAACTATGTAAAGGGAAATGAGGGATGAATAAACTGACAACACACAAATACTAATAAAAGTCTGTGCAGGGTAGGAAACACATTTGTGCTGTTACTGGGGGTGTGGATTTGAAGTCTGGCTGGAGATCACAGTTTGGCTAAAGCTCTTCTCTCACCCACTGGAAGCACTTTCTAATTAGCTGCAGCTCAGGGAGTTGGGTTTGCTCAAATGCAGCCCAACATGTCTGTGCAGAGTCAGTCCCACTGGCTGTGTCTGGAAAAGCACACTGATGGAGGAGATTGAGCTGCACTTCTGGGTCTAGTGTGGAGTAATGGAATAATTATCTCAATAGGTGCCATCCTTCCTGCAAAGTCAGAGAGGACACGTGTGAGAAGCAGCCCTGTGTCCCAAATACTCAACATGTCCTGCCTGGGGACACCATGGGGAGAAATCGCCACAGGCAAATCCAAATCCATCTTTCCACCAGCCACAGCCCTTTGAAGCCACGTAAAAGGAACCTTTCTGTGTGAAATATCCACCACCTTGCCTGCTCAGCCCCAGCCAAAGCCATCTGTTGGCTTCACCATAAGGAAGGACTTGCACCCCCATCCCTGCACTCACAGGATCCCCAGGGATGCAGGGCTGCTTTGGGAGCAGGTGCTTCTTGTATTGGCCAGAAACAGCAGCCAAATGTGTTAGGAGGTGTTTGTCTGTATTTTCCAGATGTGAAAGTGGATGGGACTGTCTGGTTTTGTCATTGTGGGGATTGGATTCTGGGGCTGTGATTTTGGGATTTCATCCCTGATGTTCTTGAGCACTCTTGTGATGGCAAAACTTATTTTCTGACCACCTTGACTGCCCTCATTCCTGAAGATCTCACCAATTTCTAAATGTCTGTGGGTGTTAAAAAGAAGGGAGAGGATGCCATAGGGTCAACATCTACACTA
The DNA here is from genome assembly GCA_013397375.1 of Toxostoma redivivum. Classification (NCBI taxonomy): domain Eukaryota; kingdom Metazoa; phylum Chordata; class Aves; order Passeriformes; family Mimidae; genus Toxostoma; species Toxostoma redivivum. The sequence continues at coordinate 384,197 of VXBI01008355.1, read as the reverse complement.
AATACTTAAACAAGTACATGTGGTTTAATTACTTCAGCTGATATTAGTAGTATTAATGTCTTTTCAAGCCAGAGGTAACCCTTTGATCATGTATATTTACTTCACACATAAAATAGACTGCAGCAGTTTTGGCCAGTTCTCTGGTACTGAATCCAGTAGCTTGTACATCATTAATATCTCCAAATATGATAAATTAGTAGCATAAATTTTGCACAGTCCTCCCAGGATTGCAAATCTTCATCAAAGGCAAGAGGAATTGTCTGAGGAATAAAGATTTCTCAATTCAATGAGTGCACACTGTGTCAGAGGGGAAGAAACAAAGTGAAACCTTTGCAACAGATGATGCTATTATGGATGTGTACTTGCACAGACAGCCAGGAAAAGGGCACTGCAGCACCTCAGCTATATTTTGGAGGTATCACTGACACCCGAAGTTGCACAGCTTTGTGCTCAAAGGTAAGCACGTTCTCCTTTCCCACCTTAACCCACAGGAAACAAGGTTGCAAAGCAAAAAGCATAGACAGAGGTTGTTGAAGGAGTTTTGATTGACTAGGGGTAATTTTGCGACACAGAAACATCTGAGCAGCAATACCCTTTGATTAGCAACGAATTTTTATGGTGAACCTTACAGAACACACAAGGATTACTCAGGAAGAGTGTCACATAGACCACGTGCAATTATCTACACAAGGGCTGCAGAAACAGCCTTTAGATATAAAACAGGAACAAGCAAAGCTTAAATTCAGTCTTTGAGAGGAAGATAGAAGGGGTTTTGATGTGGTAGCATCTGAAGGGCATTGTATTAGGACTTGCCATACTGTACATGCTCTGCTAATCCAGGTTCCTTAGTCATCAGGACTTTGTATAGTCTGTGTGGGGCTCTGCACTGCCAGACACCCAGGGCTGATGCAATCCAAGCTCATACAGGGCTCTGGCTCATGGGTGGAACTGGGGGCTCAGGGGGACACAGGGGCTGTGAGCTGCTGCTCAAGGGTGGAATGTTTCAGCTACCTAAGATTGGGACTGCCTCTCTGCTGTGGCATCCTTCAGTCCAGCTGTAAATCTCTGTGCACTGCGGGGTACAGGGGGAGCTGCCCCACCAAAGGAGGTGCACTGAGAGCACTGGGGCAGGACAAGGCTGTGAGGGATTAGGGTCAGCTCATTCCAGGTATTTACAGAGCAGAATTCTAAGTGTGAGCTGTCACACTGGGCTTTCCAGGCAGCAAGGAGAAATAAGTGGGTTTATTATGCCATTCATCTGCTCTGTTTTGTGCATCTCCTTTAGGAAGAGATGAATAACTGCAGACTCCATCAACAGTATTGACTGGCTCTCCATTGCCTCGCATGAGAGCCACAGGTGACCTGCCCAAGAGCAGATTTCTGCTTTATTGGGGTGAACCTGCCGAGAGCTTCGTGCCTGTGGTGCAGGACTTGGCTGCTCTGAGTAGCTCAAAATGTGGCATTTCAGTCAATAACTGCTTCAGCAAGCTCAGTATCTTTGGAGAAATGAAACCCCTCAGGAGGAGTCTGCAATGTTAAGTAGATGAAAGAAACAGCAGGTGGGAAAGAGAGGTGCCCTGTTTTCAGCAGGAAATAAAGTCTGTGCTTCCTGCTCCTGCACCACATGCCTCAAAACCTGTGTCTCTTTTATAGCAGGTTTTCTATCTTCACAGGGAGATTAGCTCAGGTGTGAACTCATCATACTGATGATTAGGTCATGATGACTGCTGTCATCTCCCTCCAAACCGAAGGGGTCCTCTTGTAGCCATATCTCATCCCCCATGGCAGTTGCTGCACCTTATCCTCCGAGCATCAGCTGCTTCTGAGGAAGTCTTGGGCCATCAGGAAATAAACTGTCTGGGTCACCAAGAAAGTGTGTGCTTGAAAGAGAGAAAAAAACCCATCAGACAGTAGGAGCAAAAAGCAGAAAACCAGCCTACACGTGTAAGAGTGGCAGCCTGTACAGTGTGGTGTGTGTCCACACGTTGTTTCAGAAGCATCTCCCTTCGGCTGTGATCACTCTCAACTGTTTGCAGTCTGTGTGCCCTGACGTGCATGGAATATTACTATGAAAATGTGCATTCTTGTTAATAGGTATAGTTTAGGATGATTGTTAGCAGAGCATAAGGCCTTATTGATTGAAAGTGGCATATGGCAAGGATGTATAATGATTCACTTTGGCTGCTAGTTCGAAATCCTATTCACGGGTGAAAAAAAAAACCCGCTCTCCTTTGCAGTCAGGCTTCATTCTTTCTGCAGCATGTTTTTCAAACCGGGCCATTTTACAAGTGATCCCTAGGAGAGATTTCCTGCTCTCCTGGGTGTGTGCTCAAAGCTCTTTTCAGTCTTGCAAGGGCAGGTCACAAGAACAAAAGCTGAAGTTATCACATGCCTCCATTTGAGCAAAAGGTTGTCTTGCAGTTCTCTCTCTAAAACTCTTTTTCTGGGCATTTTGTGTTTAGGAAAGGTGGTGGACTTGAAAGTCTGATCACAATAAATGCCAGGGATAAATGCAAGGCTGGTTTTCAGCATCATTGCTTGGTGCCTGGTGGGAGAGGGTATAAACCCTCACCTGCAGCAACAGTCTTGTTGGAATGGTTTTGATTTTTTTTCCAACTGCATTTTTGAAAGACAAAGATGCCAGCACTCCAGCAAGCTGCAGGAAAAGTGAGCTCTTCTCTGGATCCAGCTTCTCTTCACCACGGGAAACAAAAGCATGTTCCTACATGGCATTAGCAAATACAGAGTAATTAACCTGAGGTAAAATCCCAGGGAAGGCAAAGAGACAAAGTATTAATAAATGTGAACTGACAGAGATAAGCCCTGAGGACCTCATCTATCTTCCCCATGTGTTAGCAGGTCCAAGTGAAGCTGAAGTTGTCTCACCTGGTTTGTCTTGTGTAGACTGACAAGGCAACCACAGACCTTGCACTGGGTAGAGGTGGCACTTTGTGAGTCCTGGATGCCCCCACCTCCCATCACTGATGCTTCTGAGGGATCTGTTGAATCTCAAAAAAGTTGTCCTGAAGGATGACAGCTCAGAGTGGCACTGTGCTGCTGCTCAAGAGCAAATATGGCTGCAATATTTGATCCCAGTACTGACCCTAGCACACCCTCATCCACCACTGCCCAGGAGGGCAGTGCAGGGAAGGGTTTTGCCAGGTTGGCTGGACATTGGAGAAGAAGGTGGTCCCAGCAACTCAGAGCTATCTGGTAACCTTCACTGAACAGAAAAAAGCTGCAGGGACTGATCCTAATCCAAATAGTTTGGCTCATACAGGGATATAACTAACTGACAGAAGAGAAGTGTATGATCTGTGCCATTCCTATAGGCCTGCAAACCTCCCTGACCTTCATCTGGCTGATGTTCAGTGATATCTGGACACTTTTCTTGACAACATCACCAAGAACAATTCAAATGGCATTCACTTCACTACTGGAGGCACAGCTCTTGTGTTTCCCCACCAGCAAATAAAGAGCAGAGCCTTCATATATGTCTTTTCTGGGAACTGATGCTTTCTAGGAATTGCTTACAAGGAATTAAGTATTCTATTTGATTGTCATCCAGAAGTTCTGGGCTTGCTAAATGATCTTGCACAATTCTTTTTTTTTCAGGAAGATATTCCTTTTAGATGGTCTTAAGGATTTGCCTGTGGTAAGCAAAACAGGGCTCCCTTGAATAAACTAGCTCTGAACAGCAAATATATGGAATGTCTCTCATTATACCTGTCACCAGTTTATTTACTCTGTGTCTTCTTTCTGCCACGATAGTCTTGAGTGATTTCAGCACAGTAAAACATCTGCACTCATTTTCAGAAAATAACAACAACTGCCAATGTATGAAATCACTATTTTCTCAGAACACCTATTGTTCAGTGTCCGGCCCTTATTGTTTCTCATCTCCTGTGAGTGGTTTACAATCAAATCCGCTTTATTTACAGTGGAAAGCAAAATATGTCAGAGCAAGACAATTGACTATAAGCCTTCAGTCAATAACAGCTTACTTTTGTGCATGCTAAATGTAGTCATTTCTTGCGTTCGTTGAAACCGGTGGCAGAATTCCCATTTGGAGGTGTCAGTTCAGGCCTGTGCCAGGTGCTGGGCTCCTGCTAAGCCTGAGCTGGTACACCTTGCCATGCACCTTCTAAACCTGGATCCAGCACACACAAACCATCTTTCCATAGGCTCCATGAGCCATCCTACAGTGAGCACTCACAATTAAAGCCTTGTATCAAACAATACTTCAGCATTGTTCAACTGGTTTGGTGATTAGGGACTTCTGTAAGATACTGAGCTGTCAGCAGGCAGATCATCTCTCTCTATCCCACAGTGTCTCAGTCTTTACTCTTGGTTTGTGGCCAACATCAACTCCCACTGAAGGCCTTTCTTATATAGTTTTCCAGTGAATGCTTTCCATGGGGTCATCACAACTCAGAGATAAACACTGAAAAGCTGAAGCATGCTATTAAGCTTCTTAAAACATTAGAAAGACAATAATTTTGACAGAAGAGATGTTAATCACACTTCTACAAAAGCTTTTCATCTTCAAAGCATTTAACCAACATTAATTACATGTAATTGGCTTTTCCACGTACATCATGCAAAACACACCTTTCATGTCACTTGTCACTGCTATCTTACCCGGGATTTCTGAGACAAAGCTCTGCCTCTCCAGTGCAGCACAGCTTCCTGAAGCCACCTGAGGCCTCATCTTGCAAATCCCAAAGGGCAATATTTAAAACAGCAGTTGCACAGAATAAAGATGCCTCAGCTGAACTGAGAGATCTGGGACAATAATAAAGCCATTCCACTAAGGTGCCTGCAAAGCTGTGTCTCCATCTCCCTGAAAACTCATCTGAGGAGACTCTCTGGAGTTTTGCTGTCCCCTACACCCACAGGGGGTCCCATACCCACACTCCTGTCTGCCCAAAATATCCAGGATGCCCTAGCCAGAAGTAAGGTGCCCTCTGGACTCCAGCAGCACTGCATTTGACAGGCTAGAGGGAAAAGAGAAGGGACCACATTTCCCATAGATACCTTTTCTTCAATCACTTACTCTAGAAGTTGAGAACTTGAGTCCCTTCCTTTCATCTGTCAGGGGACATCTGAAACCCTCTTCTGCCACCACCCTGCCTTGCTTTTCTTGCATGACCTTTTCATTGAAACAACTGCTACATTCAGCCACAAACAATTCGAAAAAGTTAAGAGTTTTATTCCAATTCATAGCATGTGTGAGACAAAAAAACCCAAAGCTTTCTTGCCCAGTGAACAGTCAGGATTCAACTAGGAAATACGAGTTCCATGTGTTCTTGGAAGAGCTGGCTAGTATTCAAGCTCCCTGTAGCTCAGGGCTGAAAGAAAAGGATTTTGGAAGCATAAGTCACAAAAACATAAATTTCAAAATAAATTTCAACACATAATAAATTTCAAAACATAAATTTCAAAAGGGATAAATGCATAAAATATATAAAAAAAAAGAAAAAATAAACGTTTACAGGGACAAGTTCACAGAGAATTTATCCTGGGCATGAGCACTGGTTGGAGGATAAGGCTCTCAACAGGTGAGAAACCAAGCCCAAGCACTGTCTGGGATCAACAGCACCACTCAGGTCAGCAGATAGGTGAAAGTCCTGGTAAGTGTCTCCCCTCTCTTTGGCTGCCTTTCAGAAGGCAATATTGAAGGTGATATTATGCTTGTTTTGATATTGAGTGTGGAGCCATTTACAAGCTGATTAGTTCCATCACTGTTTATATATGTAGCTAATAGAGCTAAAAAATGTGCTGTTAGTTCAATGGCTCATAAAGGTATGAAAGCTCCACCTGGCAGCCTGGCATTCCTGCATTGCTTTGACGCAAATAAAGGTGCTTTCCCAAAAGTTCAGGACTTCCCTAACTTTTATTTTTAGCCCTCAACTTTTATTCTTAACCCTAGATGGATACAAAGCCCAGAGAATGCATTTCCCATGGAGTTGTTTGGGTCTGGGGTAATAAGTTCCAAGGCTTTTGAATTGTCTTGCACATTAAAGGACTCTTCATCCCTCACCTGCCAGAGAAAGGAGACCTGTGTGGTATGGTCAGGATGGGCAGAAGAGCAGCTGTGCTGTGCAGGAGGGGATTCAAAGTGCCCAGGAACCTGACCTCAGATCCCAGAGGGAGATTTTTAGAAAAGCATTGAAGTGGCAAGTTCCAGAGCAAGCCCAGTTGTGCTGCTGAATCAACAAGATCCTGTTACAATCCCACCCAGCTCACCTGCCCCCGGTAACTGAGTGGCTCTTTATTTTGCAGACTTCTTCAGCATCTCATTGTCAAGATTATAATTCAGTTATTGGCCACACAGTTCTGTCAGACTACTCCCACCCTGGAAGTTAAGTATATGGTTAAGTGTGTTATTGGTTCAGAGCTGGGACACTCTCCACCTTGCTGGATTGAGCCCTGTAATCTATTTGTATTTCCTTTTCAACTTCTGCAAGTAACCCCAAACAGGCTGGGAACACTAAGTGCAAAGTTGCAGGAGATGACTGTGGCAATTTCTGAATGACAAGAGCATTTAAAAGAAATGTCAAGAGTCTGTGGGCTGCAAGCTTTTATGTTTCAAGGAGAAACAAGAACAAAGGAGGGACAATAAATCAAACGCAACAGCTTAGCATGCTCTATCTCTGCGAGTTAACCTCTTGAAAGCCACGGCCCAGACACAGCGAGGGCCACACTCCTTTGATCGGTCCATTATTTTGTGCAAAGTGATGGAAGCAGCAGGGTGGGCGCCTCCATGCATGCCCAGGGGCCGTGTACACTGTGCTTTGCTTGACATGTGCTATGCATTTATGGGTTAACATCAAACATGAGCTGATTTATAATTTTTAATCAAAAAAGGATTATAACCTAATAAATCCTAATAACGTATTCTGTCTGGAGGTTATGTGGTGTAGTCATATAATATGGTGGTGGCTTTGCTCTCCTGAGCCTGGAAGATGGTGTAAAGTTTTTGATTTGTCAGTAAACTGTTCCTTGGAAATGCTTAAATGGATCAAGACCCTCCAAGCACCATGGTGCAAATGATGATCCCCTCCAGTGGAGCCTTTCCTGCTATCACAGGTTTTGAAGTACTTGAATGAGACACACTTGGAAGCTTGCAGCATCCCTGTGTGATGGTATCTCCTCTCACTTTCAGAGGCCAAATAATTCTGGTTAAGTGCTAATTATTGGCAGTTAGCTAGTTGAACCTAAGCATTAAACTTATCAAACACATCACTGATGTTAGTCAGAGCCCTAAGGGGTCCTCCAACCACCAGAGGGTAAGAGCTGGTTTGTAAGGGCACATCATTTTTTGAAATTAAAAAATTATGACCACAAAAGAAAGACTTAACTATCACTACTGGATTTCCTGGGTTTTCGTTCTCCCACCCAGATAGGCAGGTATTGTCCTGGGGAATCTGTGAGTAAGCCAGACCTGTCAATTACCAGAGGGGATTTCTGAGCCTACTGTTCCCAAAGAATGATCATCTTCCCTCCCATCCATACTCTGCCTCCCAGCAAAAGGCTGTCCTGGAAGAACATGTACTTCCCAGGAGACCTAATTAACATTACAAGACTAATGGAGACTAAGCATAAAGAATTTTTTGAAAACCTTTTGACTGCAGTGCAATTTTTGAAGTTGCTCCTCCCTGCTCTTTGTTTGCACACAATAGATAAACCACCACAGCGGGGATAGGGCAGGGGTCAAGAGGTCCAAGGTATTTTCAAGCTAGTTTTAACTATCTTGCTCTTCCACTATGTTTGCACCCATCTGTTGTTTTTTTTCAGCCTCCTCCTAAAGCTGCCTTCTAGCCAGGGATGTTCTCTTTGTGTGAGTAGCAAGTTCGTGTCCTGATAAGGCTGGATGGGTGATCAGGAGAAAGACCTCAACAGAAACTCTCAGTCTTGCCACATCTTTGCCTCTGCTGGAGGATAATGCCACCAGGAGCTGATCTGAGCCCTAGGAAACTCAAAAGGTGTTTGGAGCTATTCCTTTAGCACTGGTTTACTAGTTAAGGAAAGATTTCCAAACCAATCAGATAAAGAAATTCCATCAGAATCAACCAAGTCTATGTCAGTAGAATTGCTGTCACTCAGGTGGGGTAAAAAAACCTCTGAGACCATCGAGTGCAATCTTTGACTGACCACCACAGTGTCAGCTCCACCATGGCACTGAGTGCCATGTCCAGTCATTCCTTGAACGTCCCCAGGGATGGTGACCCCACCACTTCCCTGGGCAGCCCATTCCAATGTTTAACAACCTTTGCTGAGAAGAAATTTCCCCTCACATCCAGCCTGAATCTCCCCTGGTGCAGCTTGAGGCTATGTCCTCTCATCCTGTCAAAAATGAGAATGTGAAGGATGTGTCCTGTGCCAAGAGGAGAGAATATTTCTTAGGGGTGATCCACTTAACACCCTTTGGTTAGGAATTTTTTTCCAGTACAGATGTGCTCTTGCAGATATATATCTGGAAAAGGCAACTTTATGAGGTTTTTTTTCCACTAGGCTACAGCTGAAGCTTCTACTCTCTCCAGGGTTCAGCTAAAACCAGCCTTGGCTGACAGTCTTCAATTGCAATCTTTTGTGATACTCAACTAACAGTGCTTCCCAATAGGCCTTGGACATGGAATTCATACACCTTCATCCTAATTTTGCCAAAGCATCCTAAAATACTGCTCCTGCTACACTCTCTGTGTAAAGAGGGCACACAAAGAGCATCTTCTCTCTCCCTGGCTCAGAGGAAATGGTTGCCTTCAGTATTTATTGTACTAGCATTGACTGTATTCCTGTAATAAAAGCATCTGCCTGGTATTTCCAAAGTCTTCTGGGAAATAACAGCTGTGTTTTCACTGGATGAAAAGAGGTGTCTGTCTCCCCATCTAGGAGCAGACATCCTCACCATTTCTTTCCTTGTGCTGTTTGAAAACATCTTCTGCCCTTCACTTGTTAATGGTTCCGGTACAAAAGCAATAAACACAGCTAGCAGTGCTGTTCCTAACAGCCCAGGAGCCAGCCAGGCTGCACAGATGAAGATGTTAGATCCAAACCCATTTCCTGGGAGAGAGGGATGCCTGTGTGAACAAACAAAAGCTCAGCCAAGTTCTCAAAACAGAAAGTTTTCTGAAATTTTTGAGTGAGATTTATTCAAAACCGTGTCATGAAACTCCAGATTTCCAAGAACAGGATTTGTTGGACCTGACAGAATCCACCCAAAATTCCTCTAATTTAAAGACTGTTGCAATTAGAAATTAAATTAAAAAAAAAAAACCTCACTTTAAAGCAAACTCCAGCTGCAAACAAAGAAATGAGAAGCAGAGAAGTGTGCCTAATTCAGACAAAGAGCTGCAGAAAGTAGCCTTGTTCATTGCAGTCATTCCCCTTCACCATCATCTTTCTGGAATGTAAAAACTGGAGTTTGGAGAGCAGGTAGTTCACAGATCCAACTCAGTTTTTAATTCTGCTTTGCTCTTAGCACATCTTGACCCTAAGCCCCGTCCAAAAGGATGGATGTTCCTAATGGCTGCATTCAACAGGAGAGCTCTAATCTCCTCTCCCCTCCAGCCAGTCTCCCGTATCTGCAGCATCTGACTGTGCCCTTAATAGGCAGCTGGATGAGCCCATCTATTACCACCACAACCCTGCCCAAAGCCCACAGGCTTTCAGGCTGAAAATGGGGAGCTGCCACAGTTTGGATTAAAGACACCAAAGGCTGTCTTGGTGCAGCTGCAATCGATCTTTTCTGTGAGGGTGAGAGAGCAAGGGAGTCCTGCAGCACACACCTATGGTTTCTGTCACCCAGCTGCCCAGCCCAGCCTCTCAGAGTCCCTGCACAGCCAGCGTTTTGGGGAGCTGGAGATGTTCCTAGGGTGCAAAACAATTCCTTCGTTCCTGCCAGGTGAGAGACAGCAAGAATTCTCAGGGAGGTTGGTTCTTTACCTGTGAATGTCCCTCGGCAAAAGCACCTGTAAGAATTCATGTCACAGCTTTGGGTTTACACTCAAAGTCTGAGACTGTATTGCAGGTCTTAAGGAGTTGTTGCCATTTTTTTATGAGGACAAAACAGCCATTAAGGACTTCTTTAATTGCACATAAGCTCTGATCTTTGTGGCTCCAATTTTATAAAATATTTTCAGCTCTCATTGCCTTAAACCATCAGAGGTTACAGAATTGTCCCCAGTTTTTTAAAGACCTGATTTTTCAGTGGTGTTTTAGGGTGTCCTGGGACTGTTATGAAAAATGAGCCTTTAGCCTTGCTAATAAAGAAGTGATAATAATTAGAAAATCTCCTGGCTGGTGCAGATTTTATAACTCCATAGATACCACAGTATTAACATTCTGTTTGTCCACCTGTTAGAAGAAACAGATCTGAAGAGTCATAACTCTAAAACAGTGGGTGACAATTTAATGAAAAATTGAGCTCTGCATTTAATTTCCTTTTAAGTTCAGTTGAGCATTCTGTGAGATCAAAGGGGCTTTGTGGCCTGCAAATGATCTATGATATCAGAGAAACAGATTATAACCCAGGCACAGTTTGGTATTTAAGTAAGTATCTGCTTTTAATACCGATGTTTAAAGTAGGCTAATGGAACTAGAGCACAAGGATAATTTCCTATGATACATCTCTATAATCCACTTTAATATGTCAGCTGAACACTAAAAGCATATTTTGAATTTATTTCAGTGCTTTGTCCCCCCTGTGAAAAATATTTTGAGACATCATAAAATATTTTTAACAAAACAAAAGGTCCTGCCTTAATTTGTAAGATTTTGGAGCAGGGACTGCAGTTATGCACTTGTAGAATGCCTGGAGAAATTAATCTCTTGGGTTCAGTGTGTGAAGAATAGTCAAGCAACAGCAGCACTGTATGTCAGTGAGGACTTACTTTTAGTGTGGGTTCTGGAGTTCTGCTTAGAAGGTTATTATCTTCCCCCTTCACATCCATGCAATGTTAATTGTGGGCAGTGGACTTGAAAAAAAAGGAAAAGAAAGAAAGCTCTTCAAGGTTTAAAAGTGCTTCTGTTTTGTTTTATTTGTTTTTCTGTTTTTTGGTTTTTTTTGTTTTGTTTTGGTTTTTGGTTTTTGGTTTTTGCTTTTTTTTTTTTTAAATAAGTCCCTACAGCAGCAGATATTCCATCTTTTCCTTTTCAGAAATGATCATGCTCCAGATTACACCTAGCCAGGGGTTTCCCTCCATGGCTTAGAGAAGATGCTGCTACAGACCCATTTCTGTTGCTTGAACTCTTCTTCCTCCTTACTACCTTAAATTTATGGACAATTCATTCTTGTTTATTCTCCTGAGAGTGTTGTCCTTCAGGCTAACAGGTCTATTCCCTCCTTAATGTTTACCTTCCTGATAGCTCTATAAGCCATCCTTACGTACATCTGTCCCAGGCAGGAGGAGTCACATCTGCAATCTGCTCTTGCAGAGCAGTTTGATGTTTCCCTGATCAGTGATCTATCCTGTCTCTGAATTCATCCGTTTTGAACACCAGGGATGAGAACTGTTCATGCTGCTCCAGAGAAGGCTTCCCCAGCCACGTGTACAGTGGCATTGATGCAGCTGCAGCTTTGCTAGAAATGTCTCCTGAAGCATCACAGGCTTGTATTAGCCTGACATGACGTGATGGGATGTTGGTAGCTCAGGCATCTCATGATTAACTGATGCATCTGGGTCTGCAATCTCAGCAAATCCACAGAATCTTTGATTTTCTCAGGAATTAATGCAAAATGGATTCAGGGTTTGCAGTTTCACCCCCTTTCTGATATTTTAATCTGTGAGATCATCCAGACATTCCTGTAGGATATCTGGAGCCCCTTCAGGACTGATAATGCCTCTCAGCTTGATGTCACCAACACATTTCTTTCCCTCCCTTCTACCTTTAGTGTCAAGATCTATCTGTATCTTTCGTCCCCTAAAGAAGTCACTGTTCAACTCAACTGATTCATATCTTCCCAAACTAATTCCTTGCCCTTCTCATAGTCTACTGCTTATTCTTGTTTTGCCAGCTAATTCATAATTTTTTATGTGCAATTGCATAAAAAAATGCGAGGTTTCAGTGGATGGAGAATGATGATGAAAACTCCAGTCAAACTAGCACCAAATTTGAAGTTACATCCATTTTACTAATGCCCACAAGGACTAGTCTGCTGCACATCTTTAGTCTGGAATATATGTTATCTTTTCTGTGAAAACAGCAACAAACCCCCTCATGTTTCTCTGATTAGAGATATGTTGGAGATTTTGATTTTCTTGTCACTGATTTGTAGATGTGAAAATTTTGCTGCTCTTGTGATTAAAGCAGCTCTTTGAGCTGGCTCAGGCAAGGCTGTCTTGGCTAGTTTGGGATGCTGTTGATGCTGTAGAGTGCTGCTACTTGTGGCCTTGCAAGGAACAAGGCTGATATTTTCAAACAAATTCAGAGAATATGCTGCAAAATCAACAGGACCTGAAACTTGGTTCCTCTGCTTTGAAAGTCTAAATTTACAGCCATAGTGCTCTCACATCCCAAATTCTATTTCTCACATCCCCAAATGAAGGAGGAGGCAACTAATTAGGCACAAAAATGCATGATTTGGTTGTTAAAATAGGTATGTGGTAAAGGGATGTAGGGATATCTAGGTCACTTGAAGCAAGTCAGTTCCATATAAAATCTACTTATGTTCCTCTGCAGAAGCAAGTGGGAGAAGTTTGACCATTTCTGATGGCACTGGACTGATATCTCCAGGGAGCTGAACATGCTTCTTCTGGCTAACTGAAAGAATTTGCTTTGAGGAACAATATTGGACAAATGGATACAAACTTACTGCAAAACAAAGACTGAAGTTTTGGAAGAAGCTGAAGAGTAAAGATTTGAGGTCTGCAGGCATCCTGTAATGCAGAACAATTGGAAGAGATGGGTCCTGGGAGCAGGGCAAGAAGGAGAGCAAAGACCCCAGACTGCATCCCAAAGAGTTCTTTATCATCATTGACCCTACTGAGCCATTTTTAACAGAGTTCCCTGTTCTGCAGCTGGATAGACTGAGGTCAGCAGCTTTGCTTGGACAGGAGGAGCAGGAGAAGCACAAGAAAAAGTGTCTTAGGATAAATTAAAATATAGAAATATCAAAGCTTGGCCATCAGTTGTAGAAGAATAGGATAGGTGCTTCAGTATTCAACTCATTAATCCAGTTGTTCCACTGGATAAACAACTCTGCCTTGCAGTTAATCTTCAAATAAATATGCTCTTAAAATCCAGTGGGTATTTATCTAATATAGGATAACTGTCTTACTGGAGCTAAATTAAATGCTTTTGGATAAACTTAATTTGGCCTCCTACTGAAATGGTTTTCTGAATGAGATGGAGAGGAAATGCTTAACTCTTGTTTAGAGTAAGGGTGGTGGCACTCACTGATGGCCAAATACTCTAAATTGTCTGTTCATGTTCACTGTGGCAGAGCTGGGTTTTAACTCCTCACAGGATTGGTCAGTCCCTCCTTAAATCTCCTTGAGTCCTTGACCACTACAATATGTGGTGGAACCGAGCCCCACCAACCCACCACATTTTCCATGGTGACATCTAATCTTGAATTTCCTGCCTTCTACTCCTTTATTTTGCACTATGTAAAAAAAAAAACAAAAACCCTGAACATGAGCTCCCTTCCCTTTGCAGCCCTCACATCATCCAGCCTAGCAGGATTTCTGGCTCCTTTCTGATCCTCCCAGCTCTCCCATCACCCTGCCGATGCCTTCCCCAGGGGGCTCAGCAGCCCCTCTGCCTGCAGGCTCAGGCACTTTCACACCTCCAGGCTCCTTCCACCACTCCTCCTCTTTCCCTTGCCACAGGCCTGACAGCACCAGCTTTTATCACAGCCCTTCTATTTAGCTCCCTTCCACAGTAAACACCACTTATCTTTTCAATCTCTCTCCATGTAAGATTTTTTCCCCCCCAAGTCTCAAATTATTCTTGTCATCCTTATCTGAACATCCTTTAATCCCCTTGGCAGTGACTTATAGCATTCCAGATGAGAGAGAAGCCTTGGTTTTATACCATACTGAAATTTACTCCGTCCCATTTCTTATACATCCTAACCTTTTGTTTGCCTGTTTGACAGAAGCTGCACCCGAGCTGAAAGCTTAAGTGAGAAGGGTGCAATAATGATTTAGAAATATTTTCTGTTGGTCAGTGCTGTTACTAAGATAATTCATTGTTTCTAAAGCTTTCTGCAAGGGCATTCCCCCTTTGAGCTCATATTTCCAGTTCAATACTCCAGACAGGGAGCTGCAAACTCCCTCCCATTGCTGCCAGCAGTTCAGATCCTCCAGGGTGGAGGAGGCACCTGTGGTTAGTGGCTATAGAAATAAACATTCACTAGCCCCCATTGAGGATATTGAGCCAATATAAGTTAGCATATCTCAAGATTTTTTCCCCTAATTAAAATCTTTGTGATTAGTAGAAGTTTTTTGTAAACCTTTTGTAAACCTTTTGAAGGTTTTTAAATTACCCTGAGACCTCCTGCCACCTATCACTGCAGCAGTCTCATGATAGTGCTGCATCTGCAGCTGATAAGCATTCTCATATTCCTTGCCACCCCTTGCCTATGGATAATTTTCCATTCAACAGCAACACTTTAACTGAAGGATAGCAGGGCAAGGTCTCTCACCTTGATGTTGGTTTATGTGGTGCCTAACAAAGTAAGACCTTGATCCACAGCTAAGCCCACAAAATAAGGCTGCTCCTAATGCTGACTTGTCAGGTCCCTTTGCACTGTCCACTCACCTATTTCAGTTATGACCTTCAGAAATTCTTTATCACCTATTGTGGACACAGGAGTGATGTTAGCCATAAATTTTATCACCTTGCTTTTCCATTCTTTTCCTGTATTGCTCTTTCCTCTCTATTAGTTTGTGTCTTCTTGCCTGTCAGTCCTACATTTCAAGTTATTTTGGATTCAAATGCTCCCTTGTTGAATATATGGTCTAACACACTATGCACTGTTCCAAAAATAGATATAAATTAATAGTGCCTTTATCACACAACCAGCCCACTGAAGTTAAGAGAACTCCTGGTGGAAAAGGGCCCAAGGTAAATAACAGTAGTAGAATGTGTCCCTAAGAGTTTGTCTTAATTAAAAGTATAACTACACACATTAAAAATTTACAACTGAAAAGGTTATGAATGTGTAATGTTTAATAACAGTAATGCAAAAAGGTGATATTTAGTTTCCAGCACTTGCGTGAATGCTCATCCTCTGAATTTAGAAATAACTGTGGCTGTGTGGTTTGATCTGTAATTAAGATTTAATTAATCCCTAAAGCTCAGTTCAACTTAGATTAGACCTATATTGATTTGAAATTCTTTACAGTTGCACTCCTGGTACAGCAAACTCACCTGCTCCTCGTGGTGCTGTTCACAGTGTTAGCAATGCATTTGTGGGGTCTGTCTGACCTTTAACAAGGGTGCCACCAAGAATCTATAGAAAAAGTGTCCACATCAAGGGAAAATCATCCAGCTCACTTTGTTCTGCATGCTATAATGAGCAATTACTGATGGGATATGAACATCAAACATCACTTCTTCCAGAATTTGCTTCTTACCTCTTGGGGCTGCATGGTAGGAAACACGAACCAATGTTCATCAAAGTCGATGACAACTCTTTCCCCTTGATCACAAACACACAGCTGTGGGTCTGACCTTGAGTTTATCTTCTCACAGAGGAGGCAAAATCCCTGCAATGGCACAAGGCTTTCATTTCCAGTGGTTATCAGAACTGGAGGAGGTAAGGGCACACCTGTATGAAGGTCAGTTCAACTCTTTCCTGTGAGGGTGATGAGGACCTGGCAGAAGTTTCCCAGAGAAATTGTGTGTGTCCCATTCTTAGAAGTGTTTAAGGCCAGGCGACACTGCTCTGAGTAACCTGGAATAGTGGAAGGTGTCCCAGCCCATTCCAGGGGGCTGGAACTTGATGATCTTTAAGGTTTCTTCCAACCTAATCCTTTTATGACCCTATGGCAGGAATCCAAGGCAGGAATAGACCAAAAATCTTCATGCACCCCTGTTGAAAATCTCCCTGATGGAGGGTGCAATTCCCATAGGGACCCCTCACTTGGTCATTACAAGACCAAGAAATCTTGAACCTGGTTTATGCAAGTCCAGCTTTTCTGGCTTGAGCAGAACTGCAGATGATTGTAATGGAGGGGGAGTCAGTCATTCAGAACAAACATACCAGGCTGCAGAGCTTGGCTATGCTAAAAAGAAACAGGGTATAATAAAATGTTTCTCCTAGACTTTGCAGTAGTCATCCCACAATAAGATCAGGGAATCACAGAAAGGGACTTCTAACCCTGGCTGAGGACTTGGAGAGCAGCACCCTCCCTCCCCAGGGTGTGCAAGAACCTCTCGTCTACGTGCTGGTGCCTGAGTTTTGGCCTGACTCTCTTCTCCCATGCCTAACCTTGCTGCCTCAGACAGGGATATGCTGAGCTGAAAGGCTACCTGAACACTCAAAAAATCCTCACACAGATGCTTGCCCTGTGCCTAACAAGCAGCTCTTCTTATCCAGCTTCTGAATGAAACCATCTGTTAAACAGCTCCCCTGATCCACATCAGCTCTACAGGGGCTTTGGAATTACAGCTGCAGTGAACCAATGCAGCCAGGCTTAAAATGCATTATTAGGAGGATTCATGGGGACTCCATAATATCCAGAGAAATTCTGCTTTCTAGAATTATTTGGTTGAATATATGTTTTCGGGACCTGCTGGCTATCTATTAACAGCGTATTACCCTGAAGTGGCACTTCTGAAATAGAAAATTAACCTCCAAAGGGCAGACAGCATCCTGCCCACAAGAGGATACCTGGAAAATGAACAACATTTGTTTTCCATGTAAGACTGTAATGAATGACAGCTTGTTACAGCCATTACAGACAGAGCAAAAGGGTGTTGGACTCATGTCTGTTGCAGTGTGGGTTTTTTCCCCTGGGTCCCTCCATGTTTTAAAGGAGGCTTCAGAGCAAGGTAGGAAGAGACAGACTGACTGTTCAGCAATGACAGCTGGTGGGTAGGGATGATCCAAAGGCAAAATCCTAGCTCTGTCCCCCAGTATGTAAGGAGGGAATTTCAAAGGCACCCACCTGAGGATGTCCTGGCTTTGAAGATGCAGTAATGTTCATCTGTCACTGCAATTGCAGATACAAAACATGGAGTAAGAGTCATGATCCTCCTTTTTACAGTGTGCTGGCATCCCTGCAGGTGGAGGTGATGGCTTTCTTTCAGCTCCTAGAAATGGGAAACTGTGTAAACAAGACTGGAGGCTGTGTTGTGCAGGTTCCTGAGGTCTGAGCTCTTTGTTTCTGTTCCTAAGGAAGGGGCACATCTGCAGAAGTGAAGAACATGAGGACTACAGCAGCTTCTTTAATCCTGCTGGTGATTCACACAGTGGCTCTGCCTCAGGGAGAACAGGAGAGATGGTTCTAGGGAAATCATATAGACAGCATGTACTGTCTGAGTTATAAAAGGAAAATCCTGGTTACCGTAGACAAACTGAAGTGGTGTAGCTTTATGTCTAATGCAATGTGCCATACAGTCTGCTGCTGGAGGTACAAAGGGGAAGGTTGCATGTAGGGCAGGGTTGATGCCACCTTGCACCCCAGCACCTTAGGCAGAGAGCTACCTCCCCAATAACAGGGCAACATTCCTTTTAGATTTATTTTTTCCCTCACATGATAACCAGAAGATATGGTTATAGAGGTATCAGCACACATTGCCTTTCAAACTCCTCACCTCAAAAGCATGTTCAGTTCTGGAGGGTGATTTAATTGTTCACAACTCAGGATATCTGAAGTCCTGTGAGGATCAAAGCATTCAAACCTAAATAGTTTCAGTTTGGGTTTCCTCTATTCCTGTGCAGGCTGAAAAGGATGCTGTATAGGGTTTTCAGTCTATGGCCCCTGCTGCTTGAGGGATCTGTCTGAAACAAGTTGCCCTCTCCACAGATACTGCATCCATGGTGGCTTTCCCTTGCTGAAGGGATCTGCAAGGTTGACAATTTCTGCCACTACTCAGGATGGGGGAAACTGGGGTCTGAAAGGGATAATCAGCATGCAGAGAAGAGGAGGCAGTCCAGGCCTCTAGATATCTCCAAATTTCTCTTGAAGGCAATTGACAGAGCTTCTTTAAGAGCTGTCATCAAGATTAAACACAAACTTTGGTCTATCAGTTTCACTGTTGAGTCTAAGATCCCTTTAGCCACTGGCTCTGGAGGTGGCCTTTATGGTCTGTTCCCCTTCCTGCACCATATGATTCCTGAAGATCAGTTTACATAGACTTTAAATCCAACAGGAACCTTCCCCCTCCCCAAAAACACTTGCACACCATCAGCAGAATTCCTGGTCACCTTGACAGTGTGAAAGCAGCTAAAGATCCCAATGGCACATTTTAACAGCATTCCTAAACCCTGTGCACACTTGACACAGACACATCATCATAGTCATAGACCTGCAGGAACAAACAGCTGAAAATCTGGAACATCCTTCCAGAAAGACTCCTAAACTTCCACATCTTCCCCTTGATCTTTTGTTGTGCATTCAGTAAGTCCCATTCACTGGAAAGAGTTTTTCTTACACAGTAGTTCTCTTTGATTATCACAGTGCCCTTGGTCAGACACTCACCTGAGCTATTTCAAATATATCCAGCCTGGAAGAACAACCTGGCTGGTAGCTGGAGCTCCACCACAGAGGTTTTCCTCTGACTAGATTGCCCTGACTGGACATAGATATTCACTTTCTGTCCTGTTCTGGGTGTTTTTTCTAATATTTCATATCAAGTCTCCTGCACTTGCCAGAGCAGTTCAGATCAAGAGAGAGGATTCTCCTCTTCTTGTGCAGAAGAGAAGGCAGTGTCATTTGGCAACTAAAACAGCATTCACAAAAAGAGTGAGTTCCCAGGCACTTTCATGTGCCACTATCACATCTATACTGACCAAAATAGGCTCAGAGGGAACAAAAAAAAAAAAGGACAACATGGAAGTTCCATTCCCACTTCTGACTCTGTGCCACTTAAGTAATCAAAACCTTCTCAAAGTGTAATAAAGCTGGGAAAGCAAAGAGATAAAAATCCATTTCTAGGAAAGGAAGACTAAAAAGCTTCCAAAATGACAAATTCTTCATTTTCTTAGTTCATTTTCTCACTGAGAATTTGGGGCTGCAGAACATGTACCCATCGGTGATGAGAGCAAAGGTAATAAACATTGCCATGTAACCTTGGCTGTTCCCTGCAAACTGCAGTTACCCAGAAGCCCAGCCACCTAACATAAAAGGAAACTATCCACTTTAATTAGAAGAGCAATCAAAAGACTCTTACACAGGAAAGCATTTATCACCAAATAGAAAATGAATGATACTTTAAAATTAGAATATGCAGAATTCATAGCCAAAGGCACTCAGGGGAAAAAGAGCTTTGCACCAAACCAGACGGGGATTTTTTTTGGCTTCAGTCTAATGAACTTTAACAATAGATATCAAATTCTGTCTGGCAGCACATTTTAGCAATGAATCTGATTTTTCAGAACTACTAAGCAAACGTCACCAGTTATAGGAGGAGGAGACTAGCATTTAGAAAACCCTTATTAACTTGTATTCATATCTCAAACCCAGATCCTTGGAAATCCAGTTTGCAAAAAACAACTTTGCCTATACTTTCAAAATACAATAAAAATAAGCAACAGGGAAATTTAATTTTAATTTTGCACGTTGGTGAAGATTTCTTTATATCCCACTTAAATGCTGTACAATAAGAAACCAGGCAACACCACATTTCATTATTAGGAGTTTGGGCAAAGCTTGAATTGGAAGATGACAGCAGCCTTCTCTTGGTCTTCCTGTACTTAACCAAAAAATTGAAATGCCCAAAAATCAGGGAAGAGCTATATAAAAATACCTTCCTATCAGCTTGGAAGCTTACAGGGATGTTGAAGTATAGAAGACTGGAGATGTTTTGAAAGCAGTAGGAGATGCTGTCACTGAGAGGTTAGTCTTCCTAGAAATCATTAAAAAGCAAAATGCAGAGTTTTCCACTGATTTTACAAATCTCATCCTGCAAGGGAGCTGAAAGCTATGGGGATTAAGCTTTAGCTCAGCCAAAATGCAGTTCCATACCAAGGCAGTTCCATAATTACTGCAAAAGACAACAGTAGGTCAGCCTGCTACAGGCTCCCTAGTACAGATGGGATTATTTTCTTCCAACATTTCAAAATGCAAAAAAAAAA
This sequence comes from Toxostoma redivivum, assembly GCA_013397375.1. Lineage (NCBI taxonomy): Eukaryota > Metazoa > Chordata > Aves > Passeriformes > Mimidae > Toxostoma > Toxostoma redivivum. Next base: position 363,943 of record VXBI01008355.1, on the reverse strand, counting down.
AAAAAGCATTTCAAAAAGCTTTGTTTCATATCAACACAATTCACTTAAGTTNAAATGAAAAAAAAAAAAAAAAAAGCATTTCAAAAAGCTTTGTTTCATATCAACACAATTCACTTAAGTTGCGTTAGGTCTGCAAAGTTAAGATCCCACAAATTGCATCCAACAGGAAAGTTGGTCTAAAAGGTAAGTGAGGTCTTAATGACAGATTTACTCACAGTAGCTGTTTAGCCATTTGATGTATAAAGAGCATAAAGGGAATGAGACAGGGTGTGGGTCCTGGTAAACAGAAGGGAGACAAACCAGGAAGTCCACCAAGATTCAGCATATTTGTTTCTGCTTTCTTCAAAGGCCATTTAAGAAGATCTGTGATTTTTATAGACCCACTGGAGTTTCCATATCTGCCAACTGTAAGTTTTAGAACTACAATATACAAAAGTTACTTTGTCCAGGGAATGTAAGTCTGGTGCCCAATATATTGCTGCAGTTGCAATTCCTCAATCCTGGGAGTGGGCAAGGGATATCTATGCTTTTGGTTACCGTTGAACTCTCAATTCTTTTTTTACCAACCTTTATAAGCAGGCACACATGTGGCTTAGCTGCAACAGATTTGCTGGATCAGAAAGTGCTAATGCAGAACTGTGTAAACAAGAAATTCACGATCCAACAAGAAGGTCCTTGTTTGAACCCAGCCTCACTTCACATCTCCACACAACCAAGCCACCCTAATTCTGTCTACTTCCAGTTGGTACTTGCCTTTTGCTTTTGGTATCCAGGATGTTCTGAGCTTCAAAGACACTGTAACCAACAAGATAATTCCTGAAGCTCTGTGCACTAAAGATATAAATTTGTCTGCAGATATTTTAGAAGCACTTAAAAACCCCTGCATGTTACCCTGCTGTTTGTGCAAAAAGCCTCTTAATACTTAAGTGCCCTTGGATGCCAAACTAGCATGACCAGCAGAGATATGAGCAGGATAATCTAAATAATCTCTTGTTACATCCTGGTGGAACAATGACTTCCTCGTGGCTCAGCTGAAGATTTGAAGAACTTTGTTCAGCTTGTTTGAGAAAAGTGTCTCACCCAGTACATGGTAGCAGTCATAAGCTGTGGAATAGGGAGGGTGGTGTCTGGGTGGAGTCTTGCAGAGCAAGTCTAGTGCCATCTGCCAGTAATGGTCTCAGAATTACTCAGGATGGCAAATCCATCACCATTTTTCTGTTCATGGTTTCAGTGGAAGCAGAGCTGGAGGTTGCCTTTTGGATGGTCATAACCTGTGCCTCTTTTTTATTGTTTCCAGATTTAGATTTAAATGCCCCAAGCAATAGAGCTGGCCCTGGAAATCATTCCATAGTGTAAGAGATTGCCTTGTTAAGCAATTATCTTGATTCCTAGGATGTCCTTCCTTTGGCCCAGGCTTCAGCCTCCTTAGACTGTCTTGTGAACATTATAAAATGGACATGTGGAGTGAGGGGAGATGCCAGATCTACTTCTGAATGGTCTGGCTTGACTGTGCAGCACTACATTGGTGCCCTGGCTTTAATCAAGCCTCCAGTACCCTCAGGAGCATGGAGTTCTGCCCAGCCTTATCAGGCCTCCATCTCAGTTGCAGTCACTGCTCCAGATTTCATAGGGGCACTCTTTCCAAACTTCCACTCTACCTTAACCATGTCTCCAAGGTTATCTGTGTAGGGACAGTACAAAGGACATGTCTTTGCAGCAAAACCAGATGCAATTGTAGCTGGAATGATTCCTACCTCATTGAAAAGTGCTGTAAGTATCTCCAACATGAGTTTGCAAGGATTTGATAATGGCCTGAAATGAAGGCAAGAGCCATCCACGAAAGAAATGTTGAAAATGTTGCACAGGGCAAACACAGCCATGGAAGCAGCAGTCTGACTATTTACATCACTAAAGGAAACACTGAGCTTCTGGTGATGGTTTCCAAACATGGAAAGGAAAAGAGAAAGACCTTTTTCAGAGAGGCTGGAGGTAGCCAGGCAAGGCTTGAGCTGTCCCTACACAGCCAGCACAGCTCCTTCAATTATGTGGAACTGTGGTCCAAGGAAGTGGGCACCTTTTGGCAGCACCTACCCCTCAAGCTGCACCTGTGCAGAAAATGGGATCACCAGCTCCAGATAACCTGTACTTACCCTGAGCCCAAAAGTTTCTTGCCAGCTTTGGTGAAGGAACTCAACTCTGGAAAAAGGGATTGACACCGCAAGGAAATAAAGGAGATTTATGAAGTCACTCCCTCTGCAGGGAGATGCAGTTGGTTGGGAGCAGTGTGGAACATATTGTTCTTTGGCTCTGGTATCTCTAAGACCATTCTGCCCATTTGGTCTCACCTCCCTCACAATACAGACTGCAGACTCTCCCTATGGGAATCACGAATCAGACTCTTGACTTTTAGCTAATTTAGTGTATTTTCTAGGAACAGCTCCAGACTTGATTTAAAGCTGTCAGATGATGGGGAATTTAGGTAAGTTGTTCCAGGAGCTAAAAATGCCTATGGTTAAGTGTGTATGCTCATTTTTAGGTTGAATTTTGAGATATCCAGCTTTCAGCTACTGTATTTCATCATGGATTTGATCTCTTCTGTTGGGGGGAAAACAACCCTATCCCACATATAAGTTGTAAATATATAGCACAGGGTATTAATGCTGCCTGTAGTAATTCTACTCATGAGAAAAATTTACCCCACTTTGAAAGTGAAATGGGCCTCCTTATACTTACTGAGCCAGGAGAGTTGATGCACCCTTTACCTCACTGTGCAACAGCTTCCCCAGGTAGCCTTTAATCTGCAAGATGAAAGAGCCTTCTAATAGTGTATCAGGAAATTTACCTGCACAGTGTGATTAAGTCTCAAGTAAATTTCTGTTTGCTAAATTAAACAGAATAAACCTCTTTTCCCCTCCCTCCCCTTTTATGGCTGGTGCAGAAGCTATGGGATGTTCCAAATGCCAGAAAACCCTGATTATCTTCTGTCGAAAAGGCATTTAGCTCTTTCTTTCTTAAGTCAGAAATTGCTAAAGATGTACATTTTGAGATATGCTGCAGACAGGGATTATTATTTTTCTACACTACATAAAACTAGGAGACATGAACAGAATGTCTATTAGGAACACACATAATATGAAAGCATAAAAATCTTCTTGTTGTTAAAGACTTTTATAAGATGCTGTAGGATCGCAGGCTATTTACTCTGACATCTCTGCAAAATTTGCTGAAGCTGCCAACATTAAAAAAGAACCTTAGCAAAAATAGTGTCTTTAGGGATTTCTCCAATGATAGTTCTTTATTTATGACTCCATTTAAAAAATTTAACTCAGCTCATTTGTTTACTTATGATGGGATTGGCTTCCCCCCACCCCACATGCCTTTGTAGGGGAACAAAGGAGTGCCAAGAGCTAGCCCTATAGCAAGCAGACTCTTGGGATGAGTTACTGCTCTCTCTCCAGCATTTTCCCCATTATGCCCAGGGCAGGGAGAGAGTCACAGCCTGGCATGTAGGAAGCTAAGAGGAAATGAATTCCTCAGGCTCATCTGAGGAGCTCATACCCAGCCCTTGTGACAAGTGAGACAGATGGGTACAAGGTCAACTTCCAGCACTGGAGGTGGTGGGGGGAGTCCAGACAAAATTTCTACAAGGGAAAAACACATCATAATCTGAATCCACAGCAGCCAGCTAACCCTGACCCTAAGAGCACCCCCATTACCCCAGAATTAACACCCCCTTTTCACCCCACAGTGGATGCAAATTCCTACCACAGCCAGAAAGAGGGGGATGTACCCACTCCTTGCCCCCAGCCAGGAAAACTTCAGGTAATTTGGGGGGAAATAGAGCCAAAATTTATGTGGGAAGGCAAAAGCTAGTATGGGACAGGGAATGACAGAGATGTGCTCAGAAGGCAGCAGATCACCAAAACCTGCACCCACTCGGATTTCCGCAATAGCTCGTCAGCATGGAATGAGCTGACTGCCATCATCATTCTGTGCTTGAAACATCCAGAGATGCTCAAGCAGAGACACCCCAAAGCCTGCTGTTAAAATTTCCTGTACCTTAAATACCCTTGCAGTTTGCAGTAGTAAACGAGTGCACATTTTTTACATTAAAGATGGAATGAAAAGGTTTTGAACGCGCTGGATTTCTGCCTGGCTGCAGGACTGGATTGTGTTAGAGAAACTTCACAGGGCTTTAAAAGGGATTGTGTAAGGGCAGCCATGCCCCTCTGAAAAATAAATGTCTCTCTGGCCTGAGTTTTGTTTCCCCATTGTCTCCCTTCAGCAGCCCAGTAATCCCAGTGCTTTGCTGTTTTGCTTTGTCCTATTCAGAAGGAAACCCCTTACACAATGAGACCCCTCTGGCCCAGGCAGGACATCAGGGGTGTTGAGCTGTGAAGAGCTCTGTCAGCTGTAAGCCCGGTCAGAACCAGCACGGGGTGTTTTTGTCCCCAAAATTTTATTGAAACAGGGAGGAAAAAAAAAGAGGAAATGGGGGAAAAAAGAAAAGAATGTAATGGCCAGAAGAGTATGTGCAGACCTCTGAAGTCTCGATAATAATAGGAATGTCCCATTTCCAAGTGCCACTTGCAAGTGCAGCCATATGGATGAGCAGGGGAAGCTGGAAATCCCGGTGCTCACTTCCACAGATGCCTCCCAGGCTTGCAAAACCCCTGGCCCCAGGTAGCAGAGGATGCTGAGCCCTGCCTGAGCCTCCCACAGCCCTGGACATGCCATCAGGGACAGCATCAGCACACAATGCCCTTTTTCCATCCATCCTCTTTGAGGATGTGTTTTGTGTTTTTGTCACGCAAGGGCTGAATGCAAGGCTTGAATGTCTCCTTAGAGCAGTGATGATTTACCATGTTGGAATAAGTCTGTAAAGTGGCTTTTACAGAGCAGCAGGCCTCCAGCCAAGGGGTGGGTTTTTTTGTACATACTTCTGAATGGCAGAAATTGGCATTCATCTCTCCAGGCAGGTTTCTGAAATGTATACTGTCCTTTAAATGATTCCTTAATATTTAATATCATGGTAGGATGAAGTCTGATTTTATGGTTAAAAATGTCAATTTTCACAGCTGATTGAACTTGTTTAAATGGCGAGCAGTTTACTTGTATCGAAAACCATATAAACAAATCAACTTATTTACTGACATTAAAAGAAGAGGGTACTTTATAATCCAAAGCCTTTCAGTTTTTGAAACTGAAAATGAGCTCAGATGACTAAGTTCATGTTGCAGTTTCCCCTCCAATGGCAGATTGATTGTAGTTTATAAAACAAGCCCATGTATCTGGCAGCAAAAGGAATTGCTTAAGATGCTAAGCCACCCTTTCAAAAGTCCTCCGTAATTAATTATCAGCTGCTTGCAAGTCCATTCTGTTTTTCCTTTTGTTTGTATTACTTTAATGATGACTATAACATACATATAATGAGAAAAGCTGTGTCTTATAAACATACAAATAAATCTTAAGACTTTAAGCAGGATTAGGCAAGCTAAAAAAAAACCAAAACCCACTCTGAAATCCAGATGCGTGGAATCACAGAAATCAGCTTTGTTAATGCATTCCTAACTCTGAAGCCAATTAAAGCATTCATGGACATGAAGGAACCAGAGTTCATGCTGGCACAGATTTCCTCTGCCTCTTCATAAAAATAACTGGAAGATCCAGTCTGATGTCTGTGCTATTAAAAAATAGAAAAGAAAAAAATAAAGGTATTTTACTTCGCTTCAAGGGGAACAGGGAATATAAAGAGATCTGGATGTGAATAGCAAGTCTCCTGCCTCATTAATTGGTTTAAGGATTTTATGAAAATTTCTGGTGGATGGAGGAGTTTGAAATCTATCCATTAGAGGGCAATGCACTATCCATAGTGATGTCCTGGAGACAGAGCAGCAGCAGGAGACTCAGGAGGGGGCAAAGAGAAGGGCAGAAGTGATAGTCAAAAAGAAAATCCAAGAATGAGAGCTTGGGTGTTGCCTGGAAGATGTGCTGGATAATGTGAGCCAAAAGTAGTTGCAGATGAACAGAGGGAAATGTGGAGCACCAGACTCCTGACAACATCTGGCTGATGTGACCTACAGGTTTGTCCTGCAGCCCAAGAGGGGTCCTCTCAGGACAGTTGTCATCAGCAGCTGGGTGAGCCTCATGCAGAATCCACAGGCAATGACCAGTGGGAACTCAGGGTTCAACTGATAACTGAGATCAGCCTTTAATGTCTAAAAGGCCTTTAAATTTTGAGCTTGCAAGGAGAACCATCATCAGCCTCTGAGAGCTGAAAGAAGTGAAAAAAAGTTCATCTCTACCAAAGTGTTCCCAGGGACATGATGTTTTTAAGGAGCTTGTTTGCCTTCTAGTTCTTGCCCTCAGGGCAACTACTGAATTTGCTGTCTGAGAGAACCACTAACGCTCCCCTTGAGGACACCAATTCCCCATCACCTTCCCACAGTGCTGATGGATCTGCTTCTTTGGAGACTTTCCTGGGAGCAGCCCCAAGATGAGGAAACCAATCCAACCTGCAATGCCTGGAGATGCCCCCATCACCCATCCCAGGCTAGACTCAGGACCACAGCCTGGCTCAAACCCCTTCCAGGAGACATCAGCACTATCACCTCCCTCCCTGGCTGGAGCCTGCAGGGCTGCTCTCAGCAGGCAGCTGGGATGTGGCCTCCTTTTCTTTTCAGAAGAAGGAGGTTTGCCCATGTGGATGCCAGCATGGCTGTGCCACTTGGCAGGGAGATGGAGGATGGATGGCAGCCTGCTGTGGTCCAGGCACAGCTTGGGAAGCACTGGCTGGGAGCTAAGGAGCAGCACTGTGATTCTTGCTCACCAGCCACCTTTTTATTGCACAGAGCTCTGAATGATGGGGCAGAAATTGTTCAGTGAAGAGAGAGTGGAGAAGGCACTGGGATATCACCGAGACGGCTGCTTTCAAGAGAAGAGTAATTTGTCTAATATACAATCTGTCACCCTCCATTCCTGCTGGAAAAGTGAGGAGCTGCTGGAGACTAACCACACATATGGTGACATTGCTCCATCATTAGCTTGGGTAGGAGACAAATCTCCCTGCCTGGCTTTGGCATGCTGCACTGCAAACACTTATCTCTTGGGTTTGTGTTAAAGACTGGCCAAGATGGACCCTTCTTTCCACCTGCTTTCCCTCACAGGCTGTGTTGTCACCACACAGCCTCCATCAGGAAATAAATGTTTCTCCAAACTGCAAGCAAGTTGTGCCTGGAAAAGGTAACTGGTTACACTGGAACGCTGTATGCTGAGTATTCAATGAAGCAAAACCCAGTATATACGAGTACATACAAATCAGGAATTTTGGCTCCCAGTGTAACTCCTCCCTGAATCAAAAAACACCTCTGGAAGTGGCATCTTCTGTGATATTTTAGAGAGTGCAGAAATCACCTTCTGAGTAGTTGTGGATATTTTCTCTGGTTCTTCCTTCATTGCAGTGTTTTCCTAACGAATGTCTACAAATGGAGCTCTTCCCACTTACTGGGATTTCCTCAGGCTTCATTTCGAAGGACCAAGGAGGGTGAGGAGTATTTATTACACTAATAATAATAATTAAATAACTACTAATTCAATTACCATGTCTAATAATGATGGTAACTGCCTGCAAATTGTTCTTTCAGGGCTCTCCCTACAGCAACAGGAATTTTATGGTGGCTCTCTCAAAGGCGCCTGAGGACTATTGCATAAATATTAATTGGGAAGGGGAGGTCTGACTCTTCCTGACAGCATTGAAATACTCAACCCCACTGGACAGAGGCTCATGCAAGGCAGTTTTGAGGTGGTGTGACTCTAATATCAGCAGAGTTATTTCAGATTTACATCACAGCTGGGAGCAGAGTCAGGCTCTGATCATTTAGCAGAGCCTATAAAATTGTGATGCATCCACCTGGCCTTCCGTGTCAATATTTATTATTTCCAGCCCTTCTCACTTTCCTCTGGCATTCAGATGTACGGCCAGGCTCCGCTAAATATTTTATTCATGCTGTGTGTGGCTGGAACAAGTTTGTGCTGGATGAGGGATGGCGGTGAGTTTGAATACATGCTGTCTACAAGGGCCTTCTGTGCCCTGGCTCTGCTCCCCTCAGCAGCTGCAGCCAGCCCCAGGTGTGCACAAACACCTCACACAGCGCCCTGGTCCTGCTCATCTGCCAAAGACAGCAGCAAAGCTTTAAAAGGGCTGCGGGAGCCAGACCCCAAAAGAGAAACCCCTCTAAAAAGGAGATGTTTTAGGAGGGTTAGCTGGTTCCTATCTCCTTTTGCAACCAGCAGATTTTGATTCTGACTACAGGAAGGTGCAAGGGCACTTTGGATGCAAAATAAACTTCAGTACTAAATGAATGGTGTTTTCTTGGAAAAAAGGACCGGGCACAATGAAATAAAATAACATAATCTTTCCATGCCACCAGTCTTCTTGCTCCTTTCCCAAACCACAGGACAGCAGGCTGCCTTGCTGTTTGCTGAGGAAAACCAGCTCTCAGGTCATTATTCTGATGCACAAACACACTTCCAGTCTATGGAGCTGGCTCAGCTGCCTGGATTGTGGATGAAATTTTATTCCAATAACACTGAGGCGAGTTTCTCTTTATGCTAATCCCTCGTGCTTCAGGGTGTCACGGTGCAGGGGAAGCTCAAAATCATTCTTTATGAGTGTGATCAGTCTGCAGACTCGGTATCACTTCCCTCCCAATCTTACCTGCCACAGTCAGCCAGAGATCATAAATACACCCCTAATGCCACGATTAGCATATGCTCTTGAAAGAAAATTGTGCTTGTAGCAAGAGTCCCCGAGGGCCAGTATCAACAGAGAGACATTACAGAGAGAAACTGGAGATCAGGGCTGAGCTTTCAAGTCCGTGCTCCCTCACTAAGCAATGGTCTCTGCAGAGATTATTCCTGCTTTTATCAGGAACAGACATTGCAAAAGGACTGCACGTGGTGACTCTGCTTTGACTTATGGTTAGACCATCTTTTTGGTGGGGTAATAATCAATGCCAGGCTTTCAGCTCTGTGCTTCACTAAATCTGGCTGAATAATTATAAAAACCCCAGAACCAACCACCCTATTATTTAGCTTAATATTTTTGCTCTTTTCCATCAGTTTTATAAGCTACTCCTGGCAAAGGGAACCAACCTCTGGCCAACTCTGATGAGATGGATTGACAGGGTCCCTGCACAAAGTAAGAAGGACAGATGAAGCAGAGAAAAAAGCAAAGGTGAAGAACAAACCCTGATATTTGATTTGGGTGTTTGGCATCTCAAAGATAGGAGATTTTGCACACCATTTTGCACACCATTTTTTCTAGGAGTAGAGCTAGGCACCTGCTTAGGGGTTTGCAGCTGGGGTACAATGCACTGCAAACCCTCCCCAGCAGCCCTGGAGGAGTGTGGGTTTGTCTGCTGCCTGCTCTAACAAGCCTTTGATCTTCCTGAGACTTCTAATGGGATCCAATTTCAACAGTAATCATAAATAAGTGAAAAATATAAAATAGGTAACAAAAGCCACATAAATGTGTTGCCACTTGAAGGTTTCAAATTCCTCCCTTACTCAGCCTAGTGTGCCGAAATAAATGGAAACAGCAGACCTGCTGAGGTGGAATAGTGACATTTTGTGGTGCCTGATTTGTGATGCAATGGGGATTCTGGGGGGCAGAGGGGACAAATTTTCACTTTATATTCTGCTCAAATGAGACAAAGATTACAGTTAGGAGTCAAGTACTATCAAATTATTTATTGAATTCTGTTGGGGTGGAGAGGGTATTTGCTCTTTTTTCCAGAAAAAACTATTGATTTTAAGGATGGCTTTGATATCAATTAGGCTCAAGATGAGAGACAGGCAGTCACTTTGTATAGGGAATTTAATTAAAAGCTCTGTACTTAGTCAGAAGAGTGTTCTAAGGATAAAATTGTTTTCCCCCTTTCGGTCAATTTTCTGTTATGTTTGTATAATGCAATTAAAGAAGGACTCATGCCAAGCAATACTCATGCCTGGTATATCACTGTCCATACATAATGACTGACTTCTTGGACTTCCAATCCACAATAGATTAACGAGTGTTAGCTGCATTTAGATGTGGTTATCTTTTGTTTCATTGCTACAAGAACACTTCCTTACAGGTGCACATCTCTTGTAAGGCCCTACAAGGACTGCTTAGGCACAAGCAAGGAAATTATGAGAAGGGTGGTATTCTACAAAACTCTTTTCTTTTGAAAAATTAGAAGCAAAAACTGACTTGATCTGAAACTGTTGAAGTTCACAGATAGTTACTAATGAGGGCCCCATCTCAGAGCTTGTAATTAAGATTTATCTTTAATATAAAATAAGGGCACATAAATGGGCAGATTTTTTGGCAAAGACCTATAAAGGGCACAAATCTAATGTCTCTTTGGTGGCCTGGAGCTGAATCACTAACACTGGGTACATGAAAGTCTTGCACAGAGCTGGCTTCCAGCCCAAGACTTTCCATCACTTCAGTGGGTCTTGGAGCATCTGTTGTCTGATTTTCCCTGCAAAGGAGCCCGGGAAGGATCACAGCAAAGAAACGGCAAAAGGCTGAACCGGAGCTGGCCTTGGAGCATCCTGAAGACTGCAAATGCTGCAGTCCTGTGAGTTCTCTGCAGACTCTTCTTGGCACTCTGAATAGGAACAAGGGAATTGTGCCCTTCACTTACACTCATGGAAGTTTGGGGCTATGGGTATAGAATCATAGATTCCTAGAATTGTTTGGGTTGGAAGGGATCTTAAAGACCACCCATTTCCAACCCCTGCCATGGGCAGGGACACCTTCCACTATCCCAGGTTGCTCCAAGCCCCTTCCAACTTGGCCTTCAACATTTCCAGGGATGAGATATCCACATCTTCTCTGGAAAACCTGTTCCAGCAACACACCACCCTCACAGGGAAGAATTTCTTCCTGATATCTAAACTGAACCTACTCTATTTTAGTTTAAAGTCATTCCTCCATGTCCCATTACTACAAGTCCTTGTCCCCAGTCCCTCTCCAGCTCTCTTGGAGCCCCTTCAGGCACTGGAAGGAGCTCTAAGGTTCCCTGCAGCCTTCTCCAGGATGAACAATCCCAATTTCTCAGCCTTACTCTATAGGAGAGGTGAATATTCAGCCCTCTGATAATCTTTGTGGACTCCTCTGGATTAATTCCAACAGGTCCACGTCTTTCTCATGTTGAGACCCCCAGAGCTGAACACAGCACTGCAGGCAGGGTCTCACAAGAGTGGAGCAGAGGAGGAGAATCACCTCTCTTGACCTTCTTTTGAGGATACAGTTGGATTTCTGGGCTGCAAGCACACATTGCCTTGATTCTGAATTTATATTTTACATATGTATGTGCATATATATATATCTATCTAT
>VXBI01008355.1:210321-352273 GCA_013397375.1 Toxostoma redivivum | reverse complement strand
GACCCTTCATCTCAGCAGAGTCAGAGCAACAGTGCAGGATAACTGAGAATCCCAGCAGTAACTTTAGAGGGAAAGTGCAAAGCCAAACACGCACAGGAAAGAAGCCAAAAGAAACTGGCATTGTGGAGGATGATTCCTGTCTTGTATACTGCAGTGATGGGTACTAGGGAAAATAAACACATCAGACAGATATGTAAACAGAGAGGAGAATCACAGACAGGCACAGGAACACACAGGGCTGATGCCAAACCTGCTGAAGTCAATGAGAATCCAAGGATGGATGTACCAGATGACTCCAGAACAGGTTCAGGTAGCACAAGGGATAAGGGAAAAGACCCTGCTCATTGGAGTGTCTGCTCAGATGACTCAAGGAGACACTGAGCTCTCAGAACAATGCACAAACATCTTCATCTGCTCCTGCTCTGCTTTAGCACGTGCAGTCCTCACACATCCTCCTGGAGAGCAGAAAGCCCACACAAGCCTCCTGCAGCACTGGAACCCTCTCCACATGGCTTGCAGCATCCTCTGCACATCCTCTGTGCTGGGGAGGGTTTCTCTCAGATGGAGTTCATTACAAAGCTGGTGGATATATGCCCTGATGCAATTATCATTTTGCAGCAAGAGGCTGCAAATCACTCTGGAGCCTGGCTCCCCAGTGGTGCCTGGGATTTTGGGGCAGAGAGGCAACAAAACACCTTGGGGGATGTTCATATCTCTTGTCTTACCCTCTGTCTCTGTCAGGAATTTTCAGCCTGTGCTGCACCAACCCCATTCCCTTGCTGCTATGGCAGTAACAAGTTTCAGGACCCTTTGCACCCATCACAGAACGTATGGAGGCTGTGACCCCACAGGAGGCCCCATGTTCCAAGTGATTTCTCACTTGAATGCCATATGGATATGTCAGCACATGCAGCCTTTTTTTTTCCTCTTCCCCTCCAGTTTCCATCTGCTAAGAGGGAGCCGGACTGCAGGGCTTTGCAAGTAGTAGATGAAAATGTTAAAAACTGAAAAAAAACCCACAGTGTTTTTCAGGAGACATAAAAATAATGTTGTTTGTTGGATCTGATTTTTCTGCTGTACACAAGGAAAATGTCTTTCCTTCTCTCCTTGTACCCTGTTCAGCAAATCCTTCAGTCTAGCAGAAGCAGTTGCCTCAGGGACGCTTCCAGACAGACACAATTCCTTTGATTTTAGTGGGGCCCTTCCAAACTTGGCCCTTTTGAGAGCTGAAATGTGGCTGGTTCACTGGCTTCCACTGATTTCCCTGGAACCAAAAGCCAACCTGTAGTTCTGACTACACAGAACAACACCAACCTGCCAATTATTAATATTTTGATATTTCTTTTGGGTCCTATAATAATTTCTTACACTTACTCAAGTTATTTCACAAAAAGTGTGGACATCTTGGCATCACTTATCATGTTTTCCCATCATAACATGGATCCTGAAGCAAGCTTAAGCCATGGATTGATGACACACCACTTCTGGCTTTGGGGTCAAAGTTCTGGATCTAAAAGACCATGTGGCATAGAGAATTGGTTTTGTACAGGCTTATAAGTTGTTCAGAACTATTTGGAGATTCACCCCATATGAGGAATTGTCCTGTTGTTAGTCTTCCCACAATTATCTTTTCCCATTCCTGTGAGTTCACGGAAGGTATGTGGTTACCCAGACTCAGGTCTGTAGATGTGTCTGTTCTGGCCTCGCAGAGAGCTGACACTAGAGATCATGGAAGTGTGATTTTTGAATTTGCAGCAGCAGAGTTTTCCCTTCACAAGTTGCCCTTCCAGCATGTTAAGTTTCAAATATTTTGTAAAAGGAGAGGTGTGGGAGCAGGGGCAGCACCTGGAGGCATTTGCAGCTGAGTGCACTCAACCAACCCCAGAAATGAAGGAAAGATGAGCAGATTTCTAATGACAGGCAATATGCATGGTGATAAAAGTGTGAGATGATCCACCGCCACCCAGACTGCACTAAAGAAAGATGCCCATTATTCTCCAGAAAGAAGAGGCTCATTTACCCAATCATCATATGCAGGTAAAACAGCAAAGGAGGTTGCACAAGACAAAACAGAACAGAACAGAAGCCCTCCCTTGTGGAATAACATTCAGCAATATAAATGGAGCATTGTGTATACACTTTCAATGGATTTTAGTTGTGCCCTCTAATCAGAACTGTGGCTAAAAGGGAAAACCTCTCACTACCAGCAGTCTTGGGAGCTAGAAATTCCCCACGATGGTCATTGAGTGTTATGGGCTAGGACTAACTGGTGGGAAGGAGCAGCAACAGCCTCATCAGCCACTGGGACCTGCCCTTCCCACTCCTCACTGCTGAGCTCAGCTTTAGCCCTGCTGCATGGAAATGCTCCCTTACACATCCTGTCCCCATCCCATTGATGGGACAACACTTCCTTTTTCCTATTTAGTTCCTCCACACACGCAGCTCCACACAACTCATCCTCTCAGTGTGGGACATCCCACACTGGGGGATGGAGCTGCTGACACACAGGTGCTTGCAGTGCCCAGGCTGCACTTCCACATCCATTCCCCCAACACTCAGACCATTTCTGCTCCCTGAGCCTCTAGCAGCAAGAACAGTTACCACCCCCCCCTTGGAATAACTGGGAAACCAACACTGAAAAGAAAGCCCTTTCATGCTGTTTTAAAAAGCACATTTCTGCCAGGCTCACATGCCAGCCTGTGTATTGTGTTCCCTCTTTCTGCTATCCAGTAAGGAATCCTGCAGAGACAATGATGGTCCCTGTGTCTTCAAGTAGAGCAGCTCCTGCTGGCAGCAGAGCTGCATCCAGCATCCAGCAGAGCATCCTTCCTGTACCCTGTACCACCACCCATGGAGGCTCAGCCCCCCCAGCCCTGCTGCCACCCCCCTCGGGGTCACCCCAGCTCCTCACCCCCACACCAGGCTCTGTGCTCCTCATATGGCTGCACAATTCCTCTGTCCCCTGAGCCTGCAAGGATCGTGTTGGGAAACAGCAGCAGCCCTATCCAAGCCCACGCAAGTCAATGGGAGTTCTCCCATTAAATCAGGTCCCAAAGGCATATGCCTCAATGGCCAATAACCTTTTAAATGAATTACTTTCCTGTGCTGGTTTCAGGAGGCCCAGCTAGTACAGTTATTTCAAAAGACACTGCTACAGGCATGATCTTAACATTTAATTACATAACATTTTAATAAGTGCTCGAGAGCATTTGAATATGTCTCCCACCCTTTCTGATTCTGCTAGGTTTGTTTCTCCTAAAAAAAATTTGAGCAAACAGTGCAAACCAGGGTCTAGATCTTTCCAGCTACTAAGATCTCCTTAAATTTCCCCAATGAGTACAGACTCTCTGCAAAAGACAGATCTTCATTCATTTTGGGAAGAAACTGGGATGGAGAGACTGGGGGAGAAGAAAAGATAGAGAGGGAAAAAAAGGAGGCTTATGTTTCAAAGATCACTACAGGCCAAATATTCTCAGGCACCCTGGCTTTTACAGAGAAATCCTTAGCAGTATAAAAATGGAAACACTTCAAAGATAAAATAAATAATTTAATAATAGTCTGTTTCTCCAAAGGGTTTTGAACAAGTTTTAGATTTGCCAGTGAACGTTTCCCTTAGGCTGTAGGCCAGTGGGAAAAAAAAGACACAGTGTGCTTCTTCTTTCGTAAAATGTACTTTGTGTTATTTTATTTCTTGATAAGATTCAGAAACAATTCTTTCCCCTCTCACCCTGCCTTCACAGAGGTTTTTTTTTTTTAAGAAAAGCCAAAGATTGTAAAGATGGAAATGATCTGTTGCATAAAACACACAGTAAAATAATTGTTGAAATAGATCCAAACCCATCCAGATTGCATATTTTCCTTTCTAGTTGTCTCACTTACAATCACCCACTAAGAAGAGCATCAGATTCTTTAGCCAGGTGTGTTTAAAGGGAAGCCATTCGAAGACCCCAAGAGCCTTTTTTGTAATTAAGAGAGTATTTATAAGCAAGACTCTGCAGTATTTACAGGCTTGTAAGAAAAATGCACAAGAGTAAACTGTGGCATTAGTGGCTGTAACATACTTGATAGGTTAAAGAGGGTGCTATTCAAGCAAAAAAAGCATTTATTTGGCAATCTCATGAGCAGTAGGACTGAGTTGCATTAGTGTCCTCTTCAGACACTACACTGCTTGGCCTCTACCTTCTACATTGTTTCATCTCAGTTTAAACACCATTTCTTGCAATTATTTACAAGGTAAAAAAGATGAGAGGCTGCCTTGGTTTTTGTGGCTGGATGTTGTGTTTTTCTTGTCTCCACTGATAAGTCTAGCCTTGAGGAATCCCAGAACCCTGTATCGAAGAATGGAGCAAGGAGGGTTGCCCTCAGTAGAGTAGGATCAGGTTGGGGAACACCTGAAATATCTGAAAATACAGAAGTTCCTGGAACCTTGTGGTGTGCACCCAGGAGCACTGAAGGACTTGGCCAAATGTCACTCTCTATTATTTTTTGAAGGTCATGGCAACTGGGACTGGTTCCTGGGCACTAGAAGAGAGCAAATGTCACCAAGGTCTTCAATATAGTCCAGTCAGCCCTGCCTTGATCCTAGGGATGATGATGGAGCAAATCTTCATGGAAGCCTTTTCCAAACACTTAAAGAACAAAGTAGTGGATAAATACCTAATTAATGTGAGGTGTGCAGAGATGGAACCAGATTCTTCTCAGTGCTGTCCAGGGACAGGACAAGAGGCAATGGGCATTCATTGAAATAGGTACAACTCCATTTAAATTAAATAAAAACTTTTTACTGTGAGGATGGTCAAGCATTGAAACAGGCTGCCAGAGACTGTGTGGCAGAGATACTAAACCTCAGCTGGAACAGGTCCTGGGCAGCCTGCCCCAGTGTCCCTGTGCTGGGGGGAGGTACACTGTCCCCACCCCACCTCACTGAATGCAGGGAGCTCTCTCTCACTGGAAGTGGACCAGCTGCTTCTGTGGTTTTGGGCGTCACAGGCTGTGGTGCAGACTCCAACCATGATAATAATAAAACCAGTCCTTTTCAATGATTTCACCACCTCTTCATTTTATTCTGTGGTTTTCCCATATTATCTGAGCACAGATGCCTGTGATTTCTTTTCCTGATCCATTACTCTCTCTGTATTAACCTCTTCCTACCCAATAGTTTTCCTTTACCAAGGTGTGTTTAGACACGTCTGGGAAGTATAAGCCTTAAGCCACATTAATATACATATATCCAAATTCAAGGGTGATAGTGAGGTCCATACTTAGTCCAAAAGAGAGGAGAGCAAAGGAAGGGAAGTGATGAATGATGAACAAAAGGTAAAATATCTCCCTTGCACCACAACCCTTTCTTCATTTTTCCATGGGCTGTAGCCTTGCATTCATCATTATGCAGATTGCCTTTGAACAACGTTTTTGTGAATGGGATGCTGACACAGGGCAGGAGGATCTTCCTGCAGATATCCAGTCCCTCAGTGCTGGAGGTGTCAGAGCAGGAGACTCACAGGCGTGGTAATGGTAGATTTGAGAAGGGAGAGGTTGTATGATGACAAAAGTAAATGAGAGTCCTGGTCTAAGAATTTGGGTAAGGCTTGACCCTCTTGAACTAGCACAAATCAAGGATTATTCTGTTGCCATCCAGTGAGTTATGTGGCTGTAAAACTGGTACAAGTGGAGAAACAAACTCTTCATCTTCCTGACACTGTGTCAGTAAAAAACATTTTGACTTATTTTGTCTGTGCCACCCTGATATTTACCACCATAACTGCTTCCCCTGATGTTTTTTATTACTGGTTCACTTTAAGCTGTTCTCTACAGATACACAATATTATCTTTAATGTGCAAGATCATCCTTTGGTCAATACATCATTCACCAGCGAGACGACATTCGGGTAAAATGGGGAATTTTCACTTCTCCCTTTCCCATCTGTTTCCTACCAAGCAAGGGATGTACATGGGGATAACATACTGGACCCAATCCTTATCCTTGGTGCAGCCTTGGCATTGATCTGGATTTACATGGATGAAGCAGAACAGAACTGAGCTTGCTGTCTGTCTCTTTTTCATGCACACACATCACGATTCAGGATTTTGTTCTGACTTCAAAGCAAATGCAGGATGTAGATTAATATGCTCTACCTCAAAGGAAGTTGTCACCAGGCACATAAAGTACTTCTTCTTTTATGATAACTCATAATTTATCAAAGAAAATCAAATCAATTTGTTCGTAAAAGAAACATGTTTTTCATGAATTTAGACCACGATGAAGGTTTCGATGACAAAGCAAGAGAGGGCTGAATTAATCAGACTTGGCATCTAACACTTAGTGGGGAAGAGCACAAAGCTCAGCTGGAACATTTATTCTCCTGGGAAGTCAGATGGCAGCTTTGTCCACTGGTGTCACTCTCCCTCTCCTCCCATCTCCCTGCTGCTCTTTGCCCTCTGAAGATCAATAATTGCATGGGGTGGTTGTACAACTCGAGTACATCCTGGTGCAAATAACTGCTGGGGGTTCAGGTCACTGGAGATGGAGCCAGGAGCTGATCAGTGCAGAACAGTCGATGTCCCTGTGCTTCCAGGGTGGTGTCCCTTGCCACAGGACAAGAATGAAGGCCAATTTCATAATATACCCAGAAGCTGTCCCTCAAAGCTGGGCAGAGATTTTCTCTCACTTCCCAGTGTTTCAGATTTAGGGTTTCCATTAGTGACCTCTCTATTTGGTTCAGAATCAAGGAACTTTCCACAAACACAAAACAAACAAAAAAGCTGGAAGAAGAATAGGACAGATGACGCCACGAAATGAAAGGAAGAGCAGAGCAGCATCCTACAGCTTAAATGGAAAGGTGATAGCTAAAATAATCACGTCTAGTGCACGTCCAATCCCGGGGCTGGATCCCAAGGGACATTGTGTGCAGACAGACAATACAAAGATTGTTATGAACAAGGATTACTTCACCACCTCCTGCAGCCACTTCAGAAGACAGTTAAAGGTAAGACTTGAAAAGTGCCTGGAAAAACTGCAGCAGGTCTGAGGGCAAAAAGTGTTATATTTATAAACCAACAGAACTGAAAGTGCTGGAGCTGGAAGAAAGATACTGAGCCCCAGTCCCAGGGCAGGTTCAGGTAGAGCTTAACTATTCCTGATGTTTTTTAACCTGGTTTTTTTTAACCTCTAAACTCTCCAGCAATGAAGATGTTGCACCTTCCCCAGGACAGATCCAAACAGGGATTGCCAGGAGGCAGCAGGGAGCAGCCCCACCTGTTTTGTTGCAGAAGAAGGGTTTAGCTGTGCACAAGAAATCTGGGCTGGGCTACCTGTCCCCAGGGCCCCAGATCACTTCATTTACCAGCACAGGTATAGAACTCTTCTAACAAAGCCTTTTTATATTTGCAAGCAACCTCCTCACCTTTTTAGCAACATTTTTTGTTATTCTAATGGATCTTTTCTCTGCACAAAAGATGTGGTCACACCTTTAGTTCAGCATGCAATTTTTGGAAAGGTTTCATTTTTCTGTTGAGACCACCCGATAAGTAGTTGGCAACACTGGGCAATATTGCCGGAGCCTTGATAAGCTTAAATTTAATAAATGCACACATTCTTGGGATCTCAATAATTGAAAGAGTCTGGTTACAGCAATCTAAGAGAAGAAAGGATGATTTTCCCTGCTGGCATGGTTTCATGTAATTGTATTATTACTTGTTCCTTTTTGAAACTAAGTCAAATGAAATGTGCCCTCTCATGATGCATTTTTAACATGCTGATATAATTCCTTAAGTACAATATTCATGGCACCAAAATGCTCTTCAGTATTAATTACTGTGACAGTGACACAGACTTTTTTTGTCAAATGCCTTTGCAGCTTAGCTGGTCAAGGCTCCTTTTCATCATTCATACTCTGCTCTCTCCACAGTAACTCCTGCTAAGCTTGTGATGCAGCCTGAACTTAGCAGATGGGCCAGGTTACATCATGGAAGAGCAGAAATACAAAACTCTGAAGCTCCAAAGTCTGCTCTGGAGACAGACACGATGTAAGATCCTTGTCAGGGTGAGCATAAACCACATCCTCTCAAATTTGTTCTTATTAATAAGAAGTAACAAGACCAGCTGTAATTTATGTGTGCTGGTTGGTCACGATTTTCTTTGTACAAGCAGCCAACATATGCTTTCAGTCTAACATCACCTAGTTCAAAGAAAACAATAAAAAAGGACAAATGTCAAAGGACCATGAACATCATCTCAGCAAGTGTGTCTTGTCTGTAGCACACTGTGTCTGTGCCAAGGTTTTAGTGACAGCCTCTTGCCACATAGGCAGTGATCTGGAGCTGCAGAGGAGTGGTATGTGGAAGACAAGATGCTGTAATTTCAGCTAGAGCCTGGAGCAGTTTCTCTCCCCTTCCATGATGATAATCACTACTGTGCAGATCTTAAACTTTAGGCAGCAATAATAAGGCCAAGATTAGTTTTGTGCCAAGATCAGTTTTGTTTGTTTTTAAATGGGAGTTCAAGTATCCTCACTATTTTCCTTCTGCAAGACCAAGCCTGCTGATTATCTTTCACTTGTCTGGGCTTGGGACTCCAGCCATTCACTTTTTGGTTCTCCAGTGCAAGTTTCTAGTCTGTGATTATTTGTGGCAAGTCTTCCTTCGAAAACGTTCGCATTTAAACATAGTAATAATGTTTGTATGCTTCCACCTCCTCTCTGGGCTTCATTTCAATGCTCAAATGTTGCTTAAAGCAATAAACAACACTCAGATATGTTAAAAAAATCTTGGGTGTTTTGTTCTCTCCCTTTCCTTGTGCTGGTGTTGATTTTCCTTGTGAAAATATTCTCCTCCTGATTTTGTCTTTCAACATGTTTAGCAGTGTCTTCCAAATTGCCCTGTGTGAAGGTGAAAGGCATAATCTCTGTTTTATTAAAGCTCAGATCTCTCAGAGGGGTCTCTTTCCCTCAGCTGAACTAGTTGATGCTTTCAGAGGCAGGCAGCACCCTGGGGCATAGCAACAATGAGAGAAATTTCAGCATTGATGTATCTAAGAAGTAAGTAAACAAAGCAGTGCCCAAATAACATATGAAAACTCCATTTTCTTGGGCTTATCTTTGGCTGGACCACTGCAAAGCACTATTAACTCTGTATAAATGCCAGGCAGTTCAGGAATAGTTCCCAAGCATTTCCAGTGATGCCAGGGCCATCAATGTGAACACGGTTTCAGGAAAAATCCGGGTGTTGCACACAACCACCATGTCAGGTTAAGAAGTTTCACAGAACTAATCCTGAATGTAGTCAGTCATGACAAAATGCTTTCCAGACAGAGATGAAGAACCAGGAGAAAAAATTTAAATAAAAGTTATAACATGTTAATCTACTGCTCTTCAACCTCCGCCTACTTTGGCATACATCCACTTTAATTTTTTTGTTCCTAAAATGCTTCTAAGTTACAAAAAGCTCCTTTCAATTGTACAATCTGATTTTATTTTATAAATACTAAAAGAAAAAAGCAAACTAAAGTAAAAATACTGACTTTGCTTGTAGCAATTACCCTTACACACCTCTTACACCCCATGTTCTTTATACCCCTTTGTGCCATCCACCCTCTCCTCAAGCAGACAGAGTAAGGAAACACATCTGTGACTCAGAATGTAAAAGTCAAAACCACCAAACAGCTTTTAAGCAGTGCACTCCTTTTCCCAATCTCAAATGCAAGAAGGTCATTTGCAGTCCTCAGGGTTCTGAGATTATTTATGAAGCAGCAGCCACTACACTCATTGTACCTCCTGCTCTCAATGGGACTCATCGTTCAGAGCTGTTGAGCAGTTGGGAACAATTACAGAGGATAAACTGAATGAAATATGTGATGCTGTGAATGTGTCAAGATTTCAACCAGTGGAATTTACATACATGAATAAATATTGGATACTGCTTTGTAATGACACTCCTGCATAGCC
This sequence comes from Toxostoma redivivum, assembly GCA_013397375.1. Lineage (NCBI taxonomy): Eukaryota > Metazoa > Chordata > Aves > Passeriformes > Mimidae > Toxostoma > Toxostoma redivivum. The sequence continues at coordinate 342,332 of VXBI01008355.1, read as the reverse complement.
TGTGTACTGAGCATCCTGCAATGTAAAAATAATTGCTACCTTTATTATCAGTTACCAGCCCTAACAGCAAGCAAGAAGCAGCTTCAAATCTGTGAGACAAAGGGGGAATTAGGAGATGTATCTCCATTAACTTGTGCAAATAGTAAAAGCTCCCTCTCAGCCTCTTTCTTCAGCAGGGAGAGTAAGTGAACTGTAGTTTTCTCTTTGCCTAAATTTAGACTATGATGAACAGAAACATAAGCATGTTGTGGATTAAGACAAATTCCCCCAAGATGTTGTTGTAGAAGTATTAGGACCAAAAAAGAGGGATTCTAAAAGTCAACCGAGCAAAGCTTTTATTCACAGGAGAGATCTCCAGACACACAGTAATTTCATAATCCTGGCTGGGGCCTCAATGTTCAGGGAGGCTCACTTCCACCATGACTCAAGCCCCAAATAACTCTTTTGCTCAGCCAAGCACTTCCTTGGCTTGCTGAACTGGCTAAGCATCCATCGAGTACAAACGCAACATCTGAACGGGAATCACCCTGACATGTACCAGGAAAGGCACCCAAACTTTCCTTTCCCCAAAATCCATCTGGTTTGGATGGGAAACCTTGTGGGATCTCACAAGCTCATAGCTTTTCAAAGGGTAGAATTTTGCCTACAGCACCTCGTCCAAACTGAAGTGGCAATGAGATGTTTTTCATTTCAGGCTTGGTCACAAATTTCCCTGACTCCCTCATCACAAAGAGGGAAAGAGATGTATAACACAATATGAATGTATTCAATGTCCCAGGCCAGAGTGCTTCCCAGCAGTGTAAGCTTAGCAATAAGGGAAACAAGAGTGACATGTAGAAGAAAAGGACAAAAATCAATCAGATTTTATGCTAAAGATCACATGGTCTCAATTCAGGGCAGTGCTGCTGTCCAGGGTAAGCTGGAGTTCATTCTTGCTATAAAAGCAGTCAGTCAGTAGTGGCCAAGAAAGGACTTAAGCAAAATGCCCAGTGGGCTGAAAATGGCTTGAAATCAGTTTCTAAAAGAGGTGTGGCCCTAGAAAAGGCAGAGAAATGCATTTGCTGTTTCTGAGTTCTTGGATAGCTCTTGAGCATTTTGGAGTGAACTTTAGCCCAAGTGTAAAGTTAAACACTCATCTTTGAGTTCTCCTAAATGTGCAGAGTTGTGGGTTTGGTCCAAGGCTCTGCCATGTGTCTCATGCACAAAGAACTCCAAGTTCATTCATCCAACTGCAGATTCAGGGTGCTCTGGCAGAAATGGCTCTGCTCTTCTCCCATCCCATCCCATCCCATCCCATCCCATCCCATCCCATCCCATCCCTGCTCCTTCACCTATTGCAGATTCTTCTGCAGATTGCAGTGCAAGGTTTGTTTCCTAAGATGAGCCTTAGCTTTTCCAGGAGCTCTTTGCCCACAAGCCTTTCCCATTTGTGAGGACAGGAAGGCAAGATGGGTGGATGGAAACATTTGTTCATTCTTGTTCTCCCTTCCCTTTCACATCCCAGTGTCAGTCATAGGACTCTGAAAGCCACATCATGTTCTCTTAGTCATCTCTTGCTAACTCATTAATTCATCAATTGCTATTGTTTGGTCCTGCTATTAAATGCAATTAATTGCAGGAGCTGATGAAGCAACACAGTTGGGTTCCCCTCCCCACGAGTGTGTTGGTGTGTACAGACCTCTCAGGAGCAACCAGCACCAGCACCAACCTCTGCCAAGGTGTTTCTGCCCTGGCAGCAGCTCTTGTGGAAGCAATAAATGGAAGGATTGCAGGTTTGTCAGCCACAGGTTGGAGTTTATTGCAAAACTGCCCCAAAAGCTGTCATGACATCTCCTGGCCTGGGAGCTGCAAGGTGAAAAACACCCATGTTGCTGCCTTGTCCATCAGATGTGTCACCTGCAGGTTTAAATATGGAAGTTTGGTTTATCTTACCTCATCTTCTATTGCAAGAGGATATCCTCATCAAACCTCTAAACAACCATTTTCCTATGAGCCATGCTACCTCTCTGGTGAAAAAAAAAAGTAATTTTTGTCCTTTTTCTTCCCCAAATGAGCATGGAGGTTAAGGAAATTTCTCTCCCACTAGTAGCTTAATGTAGCTTCATATATTTAATGTATACCTATAATACATTACTTGTACATATAATGTAGATATATATATTTTATAGATGCATTCATTACTTCGCTGTGCAACCTTCAGCTTCAGAAGGATGGGCTTGACCTGATTTTTGTGCCAGTTACATGATGGATCCAGTGAGAAGATGGATCAGTGATGAGGGTCAGGACAGTTTTAAACCCCCTCCACTCTGACAAAATCAGGATAATCAGGAAAAGCACCTATTTGACTCCTGGGATGGGAATACATACAGGTCCCAGGTAATTATTCAAGTTTCTAAAGGACTTCCTAGCAACATATGGGTCTGGGGATTTCTTTCCATTTTAATGAATGTTTGGTTGGGTAGAATCCAAAGGCAGTTTACAGAGTGAAACTTCCTACTTGCCACAAGCTATTGGCATTTTCATGTCCTGTTTATATGTCAGCTGGATACTCAGAAGTATTGTTTAGGTTTTGAGGGAGAGGTGTGCTGTTTTAGAAGCACAGTTTTCACAGAGGAGTGCTCTGTGATTTCTGAAAATCACCTCTCTAAGGTGTTTTAATGTGCACACACACAAATAATGGCATCAACCCCACTGATGTAAATCTTGGCCAAGTCTGAGCTTATTAAATATTTTAATGCTCTTTTCTTTTCCTTGTTTCTTTTTTCTTTCTCCTTCTGTATTCTGAGACATGCAACCACCATGTATGCTAGACTATAGAGACAAAAGATTTTATGGGCCACACACAGGATCTTTCACCCCTAACATTTTCTTTCATCCCAGTCTGGTCCAAAACAGGCTTGGAACACATTTGCATGATGGTGTCTCACCCTGCCTGGAATCTATTCTGCCACTATTCTGGCAACAAACAGAGTTGTCAATCTGGCACTTTATCCCAGCTCGGGGTACACTTAAAAATGTATAAACAACAGCAAGATAGAGAAACTTCCTTCAGCATTTATTTACCAGATAGATAGGATGGGAGATGCCCTGTTCATTTCAGTGAGCAATATGCATTTTATGACCTTCCCATGATGGTTTTATGCCTATTATGATCAGTTTGCCATTTTTATCAAATAAAGAAAAGCTAATGTAAAGAGCTAACATTCAAATAACATTTAAAACTGAGATAAAGTGACAAAGCTCTGCTGGGCTGACGTTATGACTGGCATTTTGTCCTTTGTTGGGAGTGGCAAAAGGATAGAAACGCAATGGAAAAAAAGGAAAATAACTTTCAACCTCCCATTTAATTATGGGACACTCTGTCAATTAGTGTCACAATTCATCATTTTAAGAGTTGGCCCCTAAGCTGAAACAACAGTTCTTCTCTGAGCACTGTGCTGCTGTTGACAACCTCCATGTGCTACGTGGTGTCTGCATGGAAGATTTGGGTCCAAAGGCTCCCTGGGTGGAAGAAATGTTTATTTAATCATAGCACTGTCTTACTCTGCAGCTCTGTAGAGTGGAATAAGTTAACCTCAATTTGAAACTTCATTTTTATCCCCAGCTTCTTGGACAAGTGGCTACTCCTGCCTTTAAAATGGGGGTGAGGATCCCTGGCTAAGAAACAGTGAAATAATAATGACATTAGAGATATTGATAACTCTGGAAAAAGTGATATTGATCCATGCGTTTTTCCCTCCTCCCCTGCATTCATAATTGAACAGTTATGAAATAAAGTGTTCTTTGTTCCTTCTGTACTTGGAACATGGTGATTTATCAACATAGACAGTCTGAGGCCCAGCAGATAAAATGCAAAGCGTGAACTGAAGTAAATAACTGAAGTTCACAGCATGAACTAAATCACATTTTACTACCTTTAATATTTCAATTGCTTCTTAGCATGAGAAGCAGAGACCAGGATGCATTCAGGAGCTCCAAACCTCCCTCTACTTTGCATGGCTTTAGCCATTCTCCTCCTTCTCCTGGGGAGCCACCCTTCTCCCTATGGAAAAGCAGGGATCTAAATTCATCCTCCTCAAGAACCACTCTGGGATGTGGCAATATCAGGATTCCTCAAAGAGCAGCTTGTTAGGGAATCCAAGTGGGAAATTTAATCTCCTTGGGCTGCTTCTGTAACAGAGGGAGTCAGGACTTCCCCACAAGGAATCCTGATCTCACACACCCCAAATTTTTCCCCAGTGGGTGCATTTTTCTCTCTGGCATTTATGGAGAGCATCTAAGGCACTTCAGCCATCCCACCAACAAACACACACGCTTGGCAAGATCAAAAATCATCTTTTCTCCTGCCATTCTCCCAGTAGTTTATTAACTAATATCAGCTGTGATTCCCATTTTGAATCTGGCTGACCCTGAAGGTTCTCTTAGTGTTTCAATACATTCTTTCCTCTCCAGCAGACCATCTCTAATGTGTTCAATCCTCTTCAATAAATCAGTGTCTCCTGCATGGGTCAATTCAGACTGAAGTCTGCAGCTGCATACAGACTGGATGGCAGCAGAACTTCTCACCTGGCTCTTCCATAGAACCTCCAGAGAAGTGAAACATAGGAATTAAAAGCACTCTGGAAGAAAAACTGTGAGCTGTAGCTCATTAGCAGAGACCATGACTAAATTACTTGCTGCAGGAATTTAAGCACTGAGCAGTTTGCTCACTTTCTACTAATTTTCACTCTTTCATGTTCTACCACCACCAAGTCAATTATTTGATCCACAGATAAATAGCCACAGGAAATGTTTATTAAACTGATTTTCACATTTTAGCACCTGAAAGAATCACTGTGTTAAACTTTGATATATGATTGCTGAACATTTTAAGCCCTTCTACTCCAAAAGTTTCCATTTTTCATGTTTAGGAATTGGTTCAATTCTTATTCATAGAAAAAAACTGTTTTGGGCAAACCAATTACTTAAAAGGACTGACTTTTGCAGCAACAGGAAAAAAGGGAGGAAGGAGTTATAGCACAATATATTTGGGAAAATCATCTGTCTCACAAACCAACAACTTCGAACTTTAATTCAACTGCTTTGTCAAAAGGCTTTACAATTCACACACAAGTTTATTGGCAATGTCTTCTGAATGAATATGAGGATGATTCTTTTAAAAGGGTTTCCTGGAAAATGCCACCTTTGGTTGATATTTTTCTTTTCCAGGAATTCTGAGAGTTTACACAAAAGATGCAGTGGAGCTGTACACACAGAGAAGTGAATGTGTTATTTTCAAACCACTTTGCAGTTACTTTCTCACCATTTTATGCTTTTTACTCAGCCATTCCGATCATCTTTTCATTATCAGATAAATCCTTAAGAATTTCCTCTGGCGACTTATCCACTGCAACAAGAGAATGTTTTCCTAGAGCAAGGATGAATCAACATTAGGTAAAAGCTTCAGGATTTTACTGAGGCTTTAAAAGGCTGGAAAGTACTGAGCTAAAGCACATGTGTCTTTTGAGCCTCAGTCTCCTTTCACCTACCACCCTTAACGCAGTCACCCTCATTTTACATCAACTGTTCCAAGAAGAAAAGCTTGTAGGGATGCCGAGTGTTTGTAAATCCAGCTGAAGTTATTAGACTGAAGGATTTCAGCAATTCTGAAACTCAGGTTGTGTCTTCCTTCCTTTTGCTTCCCTGATTGCTATAGAGGAGATCTTCACACTTGTAACAGCTGCTGCCTTATGCACCTCTCCCAGCACACAGACTGGGACCTGGCACTGCTGCCGTCCTGAACCAGGTGTCCCTACATCCAGTGCAATTGTTTGGGGTCTGCTCTCACCCATGAACCCTTTGTTTTCATGGGCTTGAACAGCTCATTAACAAAAGCCAGGTCAAAGCTCTCCAGTGTCATCTGCCAAAAGCGGGTTTCCATGTAGGCTGGTGCCTGTGTCCCAGGGAAGATCAAAGGAACAGCCCTGGAGCTGCTGGAATTGCAGCAAGGACTGGGGAGAGATGGATTTCTTCATCCTCTCCTGCCCACTGAATTGCCAGCAACAAATGAATTCTTTCCTTGGAGGGTTTCTTTCCACTCACACCAGTGGCACCTTTTTCCCTTCACTAAATCACTCATTACCCCAATCCTAACGTGTCTTTTCTTCCCCAGCTCACCTTCCTCTAAGGAGAAAATTATTGCAGTAATGAACAAATTTCCCAAGCAGGGGTATAGCTGAAAAGCAGCATAGAGGCTGAAAATTTTCATTATGCATTAGGCATTATGATATTTTAACAGGGCTCAGTGTCACTTTGCTTCCAATCACTCAGAGATCCAGCTATTCTTCTGCACTGGGAGCACCAGTAAATATTTGATCTGTTCAATCTGCAGTCAGCCAACTAAACAAGGACTGACTGTTCCACCAGTCTCCTTATTCTCTTATCCCATGCTGTTTGGAGGGATTCTTAAGACAACAGACTCTGTCTCTCCCTCACTTCTTCCCTCCTTCTCTCTCAGATAATGCATCTCAGCCCTGATTTCACTGTTAAACTCCATGGCATGATGGAAAATGCCAGCCACAGATGTTGCCAACACCTCATTACATTGCATGAGCATAACAAATTCCTCACCAAAAATTTCCAGGGTTGCTTTTTTTCCCATCATGTAGGAGAGGAGTTAAAGCTGGGGGATGGGAGCTAAGGAACTCTCAGGCACACCAACATCCCTGTGCACAGCCCCCTTGAGCTGTTCCTTAGCACAGAGAGGCATTTATACCCTAAAGTTGTGGTAGGAGGGGTAATAATTCCCCACAATACAAATTCCCCACAGTACAAATTTAGCAATTCATTCTCCTTTGAGTGGTCAAAAGAGGCTCAGCAACTGTAAGATTTTATAATTAAAGAGCTGGAATAACGCTTGAGAGAGGTAGGTTGATTTGTGTTCTTCAAACTTGCATATTCTTGAGAAACACTTCACTTCCCCAGACAATGCTGCCTGATGTAACTCGTGATTTTGAATGTTCCTCTTGACATACACAGCTTTTCAGAGTTAGCTAAGCACCTGGAAAGTTAAATCCCTGCCTGACATCTGCAGGCATCCATTATGAATGTAGAAGTTCAAAGCATCTGGCCATTGGAAATGCCACGCCAGCACCACAGCAGCACTGCCCAGCAAAGGATTAAATGTGCCATTGAATTAGGACCAGCAAAGCATCCAGGCTCCATATGAACCCATAAATAAAATCATATCCAATCATATCCATAGGCCAGCTTCATGTCCTGGGCTGGCCTGCAGTGACCCACAAGGCTGTCCTGTTCCTGGGGTGTTTTTTCGGTCATGCTCTCTGTCCTCTCCCTGTCAGGGGTTTGTTCCCCTGGCCATGAGCAGGAAGCAGTTTGGACACAGCCACTCTGAGTCTGGAAGAAGAAAAGAGGAGAAAAGGGTTTAGCAATGCAGGTATAATGTGTGTCATTGCTACTGGCTTCAGGTGAGGGAGCAGTCCCTTCTTGTCACCAGCTTCAGCCACAGACACCATCCATGGGTTTGGGAATGGGCTTCTGGAGCTCAGGGAGTCCCTCTGGGCATCCAGGCCTGCTGGATCAGGGTGTTCTCTTTAGAATGCTCAAGCATGGCCAAGCAAGAGGTGGTGTGTTCAGAATGGTCAATAAAGAGGTGTTGAGGTCAGAAAATTAAGCCCCAAATTAATATAGAAATAAATGAACAAAACTTCTGTTAGATACTTTCTACCAGGAGACAAAAATTTTAAAAGCTGGTAGATGTTACACGTACAGACAGCTGGTACATTCTTTTGCTGTCAGTTCTCTCCAGCAATCAATATTATGAAATGTTATGATTATTATCAAATATAATTATGTTAATTTTGAAGCTGTTATGAGCCCCATCTACTGCCGTCATTACACTTTGAATAAATGATCTGAGTTTTAAAAAAATAACAAAAAAAAAACGTTTAAGACAAAACTCCCTGCCTAGCTGTTAACCAGCAAGGAAGATCTAGGTAGGCAGACGGATCCGCTCCTTGTGGTGTTCAGCTTGATAAATCATGGCTTTCCTCCAAATAGAGGCAGAGTTCAGTATTTCACACCATGACAGGTTCTTTCTGTACTTTGTGGATAAGGTTGCTTGGATCAGAACCAAACTTGCAGCTATTCATGGAAGGTGGTAGAGTTTCTAAAGAGGCATGTCTTTATTGTGGGATGGGGCTGCTTGCTGCAGGCAAGCTGAGCCCCCAGCCCCATAGTGCCAGGCACTGCATAAACACAGGAGAAAGACAAGGCAGCTGCAGGAGAAAAGGATGCATGGAGAAGCTGGAGCAAGGGTGTAGCTGAGGTCTTGCTGCCCAGTCCTGTGCTCTGTTCTCAGATGTTTCACCAAAAATCTTCTCAGACCTCTGCAGGCAAACATCACTGTCATTGCAAGAGTGGTAAGAACATGCCAGGTTTTCTTAATGGCTTTTGAGATCAGGAATATCTGACCATGAGGACTTGCAGAGGGGAATTTAGGCCATCATCAAGAGCAAAGGCTGCGGTCCCAAAGCTGCATTTCTTCACCCCACGGGATCTGACTCTTTATGGTGCTGCTTCTGCTGCTCACCAACTCACCTGGATTTCATTTCACACTTGAAGCTCAGCTGTGCTTTGTCAGGACGGTAGTGGAACCCAGGGGCTGCTGATGCTGATTTATGGCTCTGAGGTGCAGAAGCCAGGTGCAGGCTTGCCAGGGGGCTCAGCTCTGCTTTCCCCCAGCCCAGGGCTCCCTGCAGCTGGCTGTCCCTGGGGCATGTGGGGCAGGAATGCCTCCACAGCCTCCTGGGGATCTGTGCTGCATCCACCTCTCATAACCTGGATGAATCTCACCGTTTCCTGGTATTTGCATGCCAATGCAGAAAAAACACAGAAGGTAAGGCTGAGATTTGCTGCTGAGAGTTTGGGATTTGCAAGAATGCCAGATTCAGAGATGCTCCAAAGGGCAAATAGAGGGTGAAGGCACATAGGTTAAGCAAAAACAAAAGCATTTTCACCCAACCCTGTGAGCAAAAACCACCTCTGGTGTGCAAGCATGAGGCTTGCTTCCCAGGATTAAAAAATATTCACTCTGTTATTTCAGACCAAGAACTAAATAAAGCCACTCCTGCTCCTCTCACATGCTAACAAAATTAATGGCAGTGGGTTTTTTTTGAGCCAATCACTCATTAGCCTCTTTTCCCTGCTCCCTAAACCTCCATAAACACAAGCTGAAATCCTCCCTGAGAGAGATCTCCGTGCAGTCAGGTTTTGCTTCTCTCTGGGCCGGTGTGAGATTATAATGCTTCTCAAGGTGTTCCCTTCCTCATAATGAAGCTCCATCTGTTCTACAGATGGTAAAGATCACAAGAACCAGCACTAAATATCCCTCCCCCACCGAAGAGTTTTTACCTTATGGTAATGTTGCTCTTTGTTTTCCCTGCCTTTCCCCGGTGCACGGGGACTCCTCTCTTGCCTCTCCAGGCTCTGTGCTGGTGGCTGCCTCTGCACAATCTTCATAGATTTTGTCCAGAGGAAAGGAAACCTTTTCCACTGAATTTTCAGGAAACTGCACAGTGGCTACCCTTAAATACTTTTCGTCTGATCTCCTCTCGACTGCTGCCTGCCCTGGCCCCAGCTTTGCCCCCAGCAGACGCCTCCCTTCCAAGGGCAAACTGGAATGTGTCACAGTAAGGACCTGACAGGTAAGACATAAAGGGAATTCAGGAGGTCAGATCCTCAAGGATGGGAAAGAAATTTATAGGTGTTAACTGCTAGTCTCTGCCCAACACATTTCTTCTTGCCTTTGGCTCAGGAAAATAATTTTTTTTTTTGGATACCTGCATGAACATTTGAGCCTGTAGAGAGGCCAGCAGGGCAGAGCTCCTGAGTGTGCTGCAAGTTTTGTCCTCTGGTGTAACCTTTCTGAGGACCCAGACATTGAAGTAGAGAAAATGGAGTCATCCTTGATGATCTTTCCCTCCATACATAATCCAAATAATTAAATTCACTTAGCTAGATAAACAAGTTTTAGTTCTGAAACAGGATAACCACAGTGGATCCTTAGACAATCCTCTAAGGCAGCTGGCAATGGACTAACTTCATTTATGTGGTTTAACATTTGCCTAGCAGAAAATACTACTACTTTTCTCTTCTTGACAGGTAGATAATCCTAAGAGGTTTGACTACCACATTAACATCCAAACCACAAATGATGGGTAATCTGGAAAGCTGGATTTTCTGACACACATGCACTCTTTACATCTGCTTTCTACATCAGAGCCTGAATTAGTTCTAATGTTGTGTTTGTATTAAATATGTGGATTAATGGAACTCAGCAAGAGTGCTGAATTAGCTCTTCCTGTCTCCAGTGGATTTGGACTGCAGCTCTCCATGCAGAGACAGATGTGCTGCTCATTATATTTTGTGTTTTGCACTTGGAAAAACTGTGGCTCACTACAAAATCAACATTTGCCTGTTCAAAAGAAGCCATTCCGGACATCTCTTACAACTAAGTAAATTTGGAAGTGGCAGGGACAAAGTCCTACAGGGAAACATTTTGAGACTGTTGGCTCAGAGTGTAGCCCACCAACAGTGCCATCGCTCAGGGAGAACTGACCCTCTTTCATGCACAGCAAAAGACCAAAGTCCTGATCTGAGAAGATTTAATGGCACTGGGGAAGCCAAACAACGAAGATATTTTGCTTCAATGTCCTGGCTCTGTCCCAGCTCAGGTAATTATTCCCACTTATCTAAATTTCTTCCTCCATTTTCCCTGCCATTTAGCAATTTTCTTTCCTTCCTGTCCAAAACAGCAGTTGAACAGCCCAGCTGGCTGCTGGATACTCACTGTCCTTTGAATCATGGCTACAAGTCTCCTCTGTGCAGTCTGAAAAGCACCTTGGGACCTTAGAAATTGGGCAAATGAGAGAAGCAATTTGCAGGTGATGGATTTTGTTTCCTTTGTTAGTGGTCTTGCAACTGTGGCACAAGATCTTAGAAATCAAGAACAGGTAAAGCAACGTTTCCCAAAGTTCAGAACTCTCTGAAAATAAAGGAAAAATCGCAATGAAGTTTGCCATAACCAACTTCCCCTTGCTGAAATACCTTGCTGAAATAATAATGTTGGCAAGACTGTGACCCAGAGAGAACACATGTGCTCATGATTGAGGTCATGGTGACTCCTCTGGCTACGTGGCCATGGTGTGGAACCTCTGCCACAGTGCAGAGCTGGGCTTCACCATTGCTTAGGTAGAACCTGGAGGTACATCAAGCACAGAACACACAGACTGGGGCACTACAGGTCTGGAATTGCACTGGGCTCAGATGTTGACGCCTGAATCAAGGCCATGGACAAGGTGACAGCAGTGTCATCCCCCGGACTGAAGGCCTGGAGCTGTCTGTAGGCACAGGGACTGAGCTGAAGAGTATCTGCAGATGGGAAAAGGGAAAACCTGTCCTCCAAGCCTTTTGCAAAACTGAGCCTGCAGCTCCCCATTCTACAGGTTACAACAAGTCTGAGGTGACAGCCTCTCCTTTTCCTTCTTTTAAATATAGATGAGCGCACAGGATCAGGCAGGAGGGGCTTTGGCTTTGTAGCCCAGCAGTTGGGAGGGACAGATCTGCATTGGCTTGACTCATTCCCTAAAAATATCTGCCTCTCTCCATTGACTGTGCAGGGAGCCCAGGGTGACCAGCTTGGAGTCGGTGCGCACGGTGGAGATGTCTGAAATTAGACGAAGTGAATCCCGTCCCCAAAGCCAGCCTGGTAGGAGGCAGTGTGGGATGGTGTAATGCAAGAGTCTACATGTGAGCTGGAAGTCTGCACTCCCACTGCCAGCTCTGGGAATCTGCTTAACGTGGTCGGTGCAGCCTAGGAAGCGATTTGTCTCACTGTAAAGCAGACTCCTACGTCTGGTCAGTGAATCACTCTCTGAACACCCACATTTCTGCAAGATGGAACCTATCCCTGAAGTTAGGAGAGATGAATCTCACCCCTATGTCTTGTTCCTCTTTTTTTGTGTCTGCTGCTGAGTTTCCAACGTGCTATAGTGCTAAATCAGTTACTTGAGTGAGGTTTTACTTCACTTCTCTCTCATCTCCAACTGAACCATGATAAAAACATTTTTTGTTTATTTTTCAAATTCAATTTCCAAGCTGAAATCAAGCTCAAAATCTTCCTACCCTTCCTCAGTCTGAGTGAAGCCCTTCAGTATATACACACCTCAGCAGTGCATCAGGACTTTCTTCCTCCTCCAATTTCTATGTTAAGCTTCTAAAACTCTCCATTTTTACAGAGACCTCAACCTGGCTGGCCCTTTTGGACTGCAGTTGAAATAAAACACATCTCTTCAGCATTTCTTCTTTCCCATCTGGATACAATGGAACACTGCAAGGGGAAAGTTTCTCTTAGACAATTGCATGTCAGGTGCACAAATTACAAAAGTAATACAGGCTGTGATTACATTTTGTGTATGGGTTTTCAAGGCATATGATAATGAATATTAATAGAAACTATTTCTCTGGTAAATGATTATTTTCTCAATAGTTGGTGTAAATAAACCCACTTAGATATGAAACAGATTTTTTGATGTCTATATCAAACAAATTCAGTGATGTATTTCCACAAGAAAAGGCACACCTGCCAGTATACAACAGTAGAAATGTAAATATTTGCAACTTTTGTGATAATTAAATCCAATCCTCCCAGGCCCAGCTCGCAGCATCTGAAGACAGAATTTAGGTTCATTAGTTAACAAAGAAGGAAGAGGCACAAAAGCAGAGAGACTGAAATGAAACTTGAGGAATCAGCCTGAGAAGGCAGAGTCTGCCTTGATAACCCCCAAGTGCTTGTAAGCAGATGTCACAGTGAGCTGGTCACTCAGAAAATCATTCCCTCACAGTCAGTGGAGACAAACAAGTACCTAAGGCAGAGTTCTCTTATCCATTTTAAATACCTAATGGTGATGAAATGAATCATTGGCTCCCTGGACTAGATCTCCACTGACTAGAGAGGGAGCTGAAGGTGATCAGCCAAGATTCAGGCTATTAGTCTGATGTACATAAGGTATAAGAGCCCACCTTGTAATCATTCCTTTTAGATTAAATGCAATTTTTGCAAATTTTAAAATAAGGGAAGAGTCACAGCCCCCAAACTTTGCTTAGTTATCTATTTGAGGGACTGTATCCCAGTCAACTTCATCTTCCACTCCCTTTTATTGTGCTGTAGTCAGAGTATCTGGAGATGGAGCCTCCTCTGAATTGCTTCACTTAGCAAGTAACTCTTGTGTAAGGATGGAGTTATAGAATTGGAGAATAGTGAGTGGTTTGGGCTGGAAGGGACCTTAAAGATCACCTGGTTCCACCCCCCTCCCAGGGCAGGGACACCTTTCACTAGCCCAGGCTGCTCAAAGCCCCATCCAACCTGGCCTTGACAGGTAATGGACAACAACACCAACATTAGAAGGATATCAAGAGAAGAATTCATAAAGGGAAGAGAAGGCAAGGCAGGGCAAGGGAAGAGAAAGGAAATTTGTGTGTAAATGCCAGTGCTTTTCTGCCAAAGTGGAAGTCTTCTTCAGGAAGCAGATGTTATCCCTAAAGAGCTGTGTTTACTGAAACATTAAAAATAAAAAGGAGTTCTGACAGATTGTTTCTGGCCTCCTACTGTTTAGTTGCAGTCAAATCTGTCAATAAGAAGTGGACAGGGGACTTGAGGGAATATCTGCAGGCATCTATTCTGAGGAGATCAAAGGGAGCTTCACTTATGAATTTGCTGTCCTACTGACTCAGTTTTTCAGAATTTCTAGACACATGGAAGGGTGTTAAAAAGATGAGGGGGTAAAAAAAAAAGAACAACATGCTTCTCTTCAAAAAATTACAAAATTTAGTCTATTACATCCTCCAAACCTGGCTTCAATATCTTTTAAAAGGAACAATATTGAAAGAAATGAATAAGCCGTAACAGACCTCATAGCTTTTACACTGTCTATACTTGTGGGTCATGGCCTTTTTAAAGCATCTAATCATCCAACTAAGCCACTTTGTGCTCTTCTCATGCTCTCAGGGTTGCTTCTTTCCCTTTCCTTCTTTCTCTGGTGCATCTTTTTTCTGCATTATCTTCTATTAGATCACAATCTCTTCAAGGCAGGAATCTTCTCTTAGCATTCATGTGAGCAGGAGAGACATTTGTCATGACTGAAGCCCTGAGGTGCTGTCATGAGACACAAGAAGAGGCATGAGGAGAAGTGGTGCTGAAGAGGAGAAAATAAAAACCAGAAAAAGCAGGTTCAAGTGTGATTACATTGTTAAAGAGTCTGACGTGCTGTGCTTGGATTCTGCATGGTCACAAATTCTCTGTGCCTGATTCCTTACCCAGTTCAAAGAAATATAGGAAACAAAGAGCAAAGTACTCCAGAGCAGGCTGCTGTTTTCCAAATGGATTCAAGAAGCTCAGGTGAACTTTGCATTAAACCAATTTGTCCTCATGAGCAGGGAAACAGAGCACCATGGTCCTGGTTTAGTGAGATGCTCAGGCAGGTGGTTCGATTCAAGAACATGAGAAAAGTCCTGAAGTTAATGGGATTAACCAGAGGTTGTGTACACTGGGCAATACAAAGCATGTCTTGTTTGATATCACTGCAAAGTGTCACAAAGATGAGCCTTTCTGAGGGAAAACATTTCCATTCTCTGTCAGGTTTCTTTTCCTGGAAGTGAAGAGGAAGAACAATTGCTCTTGACTCGGACCCTGAAGTGCCTTTCACAGTCTTTATCTCCCTTTTAAGAAGTGAAAATGAGGCAAATCAAAGCAAAGAGCAGACCTAGAAAAGACATTTTAATACAGAAAAGACATTTCAACATCAGATGCCTGTCCCAACCCCACTCATGGCAACAAGACTGCTCTGTGCTGGGTACCTATCTGGCCCTGCTTCACAGGTCTGAGTACTCCTAATTCACTTCAACAAGACCTAGATACTAAAAAAATAAGGCAGTTTATAACTATTTTCTCTCAGTGACAGCAATGGGGTTAAGACCTTTAAGAGGAGACTTCCCTACTTGAGGTGCTGAAATACATGAGTTCACATGGCCCAGGTAAATAGTTTGAAATTGGCCACTTTTCAGGAATATAAGTTCAATAAGTAAAAAAAAAAAAATCCTTGTTCTGCAGCCTCATTTGGATACTTGGGAAGGGCTAAGGTGTTTTGGGGCCCTATCCTGCTTTCAGCCCTGATTACAAAATTGATATCTAATGGTATTTTTTAAAAACACACAACGACTCCTTGAATACAAACCCAAGCTTCAGTGGCATGATTCTATTTTTCCTGCTGAATGGTGCAAAAGGAGGAAAAAGAGAGGAGCAATGTAAAAGTTAAGTCAAAAGGAAAACTCAGGCCCATTTTTCTGTTCTTATATGGATTATTTAAGGAATATGTTGCTTTTTTTGGTAGGAGAGGAATTCAGTGACAGATTAGCCCTGGTGCCAGGGAGACACACACGACACAGTTCTAATGCTGCTTAATTGCCAATACAAAAGATATTATCTCCACTAAAGCATGAACCCAAAGCACTAATTTTCAGGAAACTGGTAGGCAAAGCTGTGGGAGGATAAAAAAAAATCCCATCTTGTTTGTTAAATCAGTTGGTGGATGTGGTAACATAGGGACTGAACTCACCAAAAGCCATGCTGGAAATCGTACAGTCACTTTTCCCCAGGCTGAGCTCAAGACTGTGTGGTCTGTCCTGTGAAAAGTGGATGAGAAATCCAAAAATAAAACAGCTGACAGTGAGTTGTGATCAGCAAACCATACATATGTAAATCGTTGCTGACCCTGAGAAGAGCTGCCTCCGCAATATGATAAGGTCTGAAACCTGATTGAAATTTTTCATAAAAGGCATTATTTTGGAGGTGATCCTTAAACAAACAGAGCAGGCAAATCATCAGCCTCTTTCCTCAATAGGCAGAAATAAAGATTACTGGTGAGAGGGACTTTAGCCAAATTAATTTCTTTAGAATTCAGATGCTGAATTTTTTTATATCTCAGAACCCTCTTTAATGACAGCGTAGTTCTGGGGCACAATTATATAATTATTATTATTGTACTGATAATGCACAGGAATTTCCTTGTGTTATCACCACTGCCATTGCAATCTCATTGATAAAAGCCTTTCACAATGCAATATTAATAACACCAGAGTATGCTGGATGCTGTATGGTGTCACTGTCCCCCATTGTGTCCTTTAAGCCTCACTGAGAGGATGGAGCAGAATGACACAACCCACTTCCATGACTAATGCATTTTGGTCATTAGCATTTTTACTTTTTAATGAAGAAAACTGAAACAACAGAAAGACTCAGAGTTTGTTCCCACGTTTCTCAACTACAAGAGGGTCTTTTTTTCAAGAAGTCTGAGGGGTTTATATTAACTGAAAGCCAAAATTATTTCTGTTTTGCCGTTAACAAGACCAGGAGCTGGAAGAGGTTTCTCTCTGCTACACATGTGAACTATTCCCATGTAGCTTGGAGGAGGAAGAGGAAAGCTGGGTCTTCAAAGATCCTCTGTGCTGGTGCCTCCTCACTCAATAATATTCAGATCAGACCCATCTTTCTAAGATGTCTTTCTCATGACTTCTGTTGCTTCAAATCTCAGAGTCAACCACTTCCTTGCTTTTTTCCCAACACCTGACCATCTGAGAGGCTGCAGATGTTGCAGCATCAGCATGATCCCTTGGAAGAAGGATCACAACAAGCTTCAAGGCTGCCCTTGCTGTGGCTGTGCCAAGATCCTCTCAACAGCTGTGGCTTTTACCTATTTCCGTTCAAATTTCCTATATATACAGTGGGATGGGCCAGTTTGGAAGGGAAAGACTGGCTGAGTCACGGCCTGTCACCCCTAATAAGCAAGTCTTCTTAATGCATGCACCTTCAGAGTCAGCTGGGTAGCCATGGAAAGCCCATTCTTCCCATCTTTCTGTGTGCCCACCATTTTGCCTGTCTCCTTGCCCAGCAGCTGGACCTCATCTGCCTTGCTGCCATCCTACAACTAAATTGTACTTCACCTCTCATCAGTTGTGCCCCAAAGTGCCTGAAGATCCCTCCCAAGAATCCTCACATCCCACTTCCCTGGTCTGCAGAAATTTCATCCCTTTCCACCATCAGCCTCAACCCTTTTCAATATTGACTCATTGCTCTCANTTTTTTTCCCCTGACCCACTTCAACTATTACCCTCAAAACCCCAGTGGGGGAGAAGGTGGAAGATGACTGCAAGGGAGCTACTCTGGGTGCAGAGGAAGAAGGACATCTCCACATCCTTGCTTACAGTCCTGCTCTTCAAATGCTCTTTTGTGTGAGTTCTCTCCTCCACCCCAGGATGGTGGGTGTTTCTGCACACTGTCCCTTTGAGTGTTTGTATGTTGTGCTAAGTAAGCCATCTTTCCTGAATTAGCCCTGTAGCTTTTCCCCACCCTGTCTCCAGGTACATCTTCTTCCTTCCCATTTCTTTCTCCCACCTACAAAGAGAGAACATTTCCTGATTTAGTAGTCTCCATGCTTCTGCCTGTGGGAGTGTGTGTAGGGCTCACAAATGGAAAGGACAACTCCAAGACACAAGTATTCCGCTGTTTTTGGGCCAAGACTGACAGAGGAGAAGGAAGGAGGGTTGCTTTCAGGTTCAGCTGAGGCCAAGCAGCTCTCAATTAATCTCCTGTTCACGACAAGGGCTGCAGCATCTGTTGGATACACAGAGCTTCCCTTGGCTTTCCAGAAAAACAGGCTGAGTCCCTTCTGTGCTCTGCCTTAGCTCCAAGCAGCCTTGCTTGCCCTCACACAGCACAGACCAAGAACCAGTGACCTTATAAACCCCAACCACACTTGAAATGGTGGGCTGTTCCAAAAAGACCCTTCAGCTGTTCCTGGCAAGCAAAGAGAGAGCTGGGGATGCTCTGGGTGCTGCAGCCAGCTACCTGAATGACCACCCCAGATACACCTGCACAGAACTGTGGGCCTCTGTTCTCCACCCCAATATTCACAAATTAACTCACACATACAGATCAGGTTCTCACCAGTGTCCATGACCACACACTGCACTGAACTGTTACCTAGATCTGCTCAATGTTCTGGCTACTATTTAACTTAATTTTTTACAAACTCTACAAAAATGTATGTGAGAAGTCAGGCTGGTTATTGGTTATAGTGTAGAACTTCCCCTGGTAACCCCAGTACCAAGACTTAGCTGATGCTCTACAGAATCAGTTCCAGGCACCTTCAGAGTAAGACCTGTATCTGCCTTCAGACAGGAATTAGATTCACAGTCTGTGAATTTATACAAGCAATGAAAAGGAAAAACTTTAAAATAACCTGCTCACTGTAAAAAGACTCGTAGGAATTTCCAATGAAAGCATTTCCAGGTGGAACATAGCTTGGAATCGGTTTTTATAACAACTAGCACTGGGGTAGTAGACATTTAACACCCACAAGAATTTAAAGGAGTTGTTTTATCTGCTGGAAGAAATCTGTACTATTCCACTAGTGTGATCAAACAGACTGAAATTTATAGGATGAAGGAAGAAAGCTATTTGAATGGGATCAAAATCACCTAACAGTTCAAAAGGGTTGCATGTACAAGACAGGAACAGGACATGCAAAGGTCTGAGTTTTGATGCTTTGTGTCAAGTGATGTGAAACTGGAATCTTGACATAAGTCCTTTTTTTAAGGACATTTTGTTCACAAGTGTATCTGTAGCTGGTGCCTATAATCCAGTAATGTATTCAAGTAAGGTTAGTGTAAGAAGGTTTATAAAAAAAAACCACTCAACTACTAAGGCTCCATTGTCTCTAGACAAATCTCCAAAATCCTTATCAAATTCAGTGCCTATTATACAGCATATGTAAGAATATTACAACTTCTTTCACCCTGGCTTCAGGTAACTAGCCAGACTTTAAATCTGAGACTCATTTATTTATTACCTCTAGGTAGACATATTAAGCCCATTGCTATTCTCATTAACAAACAGTGGTTTCCCTGTACATTACTTCAACGGCCAACTATTTTTATAATTAGCTGCAAATTTTAGCTCAAAGTAATTCTCTCCTGACTTAAGCTGTTTTAACAAATTCAGGCCCTTGGTCTTGGTCCAAGTGAAAATCCAGTGAAATTGGTGGCAAGGCTTGCATGGAGTTCAAGGGGTTTTGGAGCAGCTCCTATGAACATGCCATAATTTGTTCTTAGAAATGTGGTTATTTGTAATCTCATCCATGGATAAGCAATACTGTTTTAACAGAAGCTAATACTGCCTATTACTAATCTAAGCCAATGCTTTTCATTAAAATGTTCTGCTTTCCATTTCCTATAACTCTGCAAATTTTTGGCTGTATACAAGAAGGTTTTCCACACTGAGTGTTTGCCCCAGGTTGATTCTTTTCAATATAATCAAAAGCAGTCCAGGGTTTCTAAGAATACTCTTGGGGAAAAAGAATGGGTGAAAGTCCAACTTACTAATATTAAATATCACTATCTTTTTTTTTTTCCCCTCAGAACTTTCCATCACCTTTTTCCTTAGGATGAGAGACTTGATATTTGGGAGGAAGGGTGTAATTTTTCATAGCATCTTTTACGCTCCATAATTTGCTGTGATTTCTTTATGTACTATTGTTTCTTGATACGTTGTTCCAATCTCTGTCAAGAGGAGAGTAGATTTTGGGAGAGAAAGAATATTTTTTACTGCACACTTTGTTCATTCAACTGCCACTTTGTATTTCGGTCTAGGTGGATCACAGAGCTGGCAAGCACTGTGATCCTCATGCTCTTGGGGGACAGCAAGAAAAGCCATCTTCCTAAAGAGCCTGTGAGTCCTCTGAATCCCCTTCCCTTCCCAGAATGGGCTGTAGGTCTTCAGAAGCACTCACTTTCTTACTATTTTGCTGAGTGTTTTTTCTACCAATACCTGAGGCTGTCATTCCTCTAACTGTACTCATCTGCCAGAAAGCAAAATCTCTAGAGAGCTGGATTTGAAATCACTAAATAACATATCTAAAATAATATATTGATAGCAATTTATTGTTCTCTAGATGTCAGTGGGATACCTTTTTCCATATAGTTTCATGGTAACTTGGTTAGGGTTGCCTTTCTTGTATCAGATTTTCACCTCAGGGTCTTGTTCTTGAATATATATTGTCCTTTATGATATGGTGACTGGACAGAGAGAAAATTTTGGGAGGCAAGCACATTCAAACAAAAGCAGACATCTCCATGTTCACCTGACATGAGCACGAAACACAGGGAAAACAAGAAGAAGCCAAAAAATGACATTTCACTTCTTCTGAGAAAAGCAGAGGAAAACCAGGACCCTCCACAGACACTGTGCCACAGGGCTAAGAAGGAGAGGCAGGTGTTTATGGGTCTGTGTGGACCCCCGGTACGACTCCAGCTAAAATGAATCCAGGGAATGACCTTTTTGGAAATCCAGTTGTGTGTTCATTGCACCACAGCCTCAGGAATAGTGCTCAAATGCAAAGGATCACTAAGGTCCAGTGGGATTTTTTCAGTTCATATATTTATCCTGCTGGCAAATGGTCACTGCAAATCTTGAAGGAGAAGGATCTCTCTGATGCCCTGACCATCACTCCACCTCCACTGGCTCCACATCCACTGGTGAGCTGAGCTGACAGTCCAAGTGGCACATTGCATTGCTGCTACTACACCAACCCATTACTTTGCAAAGCACACAGTGAGTGTACAGCTCTAAATAAAGCCAAACTATTCCCTGCTGTGTGATGCTAATATGTCAAAAGCAAAAAATAAAAAAAAAAAAAGGGAGAAAAAAAAGAGGTAAGAGAATTCCACTACAAGCACAAAAATATTTCCTGTTGTTGCTGTTGCACAGCTCTGCACCCAACATGAGACAATTCCTCTCTCATTAAGATGTGATGAATGATAGACATGGCCAGCAGCTAAGACTGGTTCTTAGATCAAGTGTTGTGAGAAATGCCTCTCTACCACCAGGCAGGTGAGATCATTTCTTTTTCCCATTATACCAGTTTCTTCTCTCTGTTCCTGAGTAACACAGCATGATTTGATAGTTTCTGCCTCTAAACTATTGACGTATATTTGCTTTGAGAGGGGCCTCCTAAAGTGTGAAGAATGGGCCAGAGAGCTCCTAACTACTCACAAAGAGTGTGGCTGTTAGGCTGGAGCCTTTGTAGTACTTAACTCTTTGCCAGGTGCTATAGAATTAAGGGACTCCAACTGGTCTTGTAGGATTTTCTTCAGGAGAAGCAAGAAAGCAGCTTTCCTGCACTCTCATTCCATCAGCTGCAGCCCCTCCTGAGCTCTAGATGTTCTTTATCTGCCTCTACCTCTTCAGACCTTGTGCTTGCACATTCCCAGGTGAAAAACCACCTGCAGCAGTACTTCAAAGTGTCCTTCAGAGAGGACAGCAACAGCTTCTTCATTGAAGGAGCCACTCAGGAGGGTATGGTGGACTGATGCTAAGGAGAACAGGATTTTGTTTCTGGTGCTATTCCCAGTTGATTTTGACCATGAGCAAACTGGTCCTTCCCTGTACTTCTCTCGGTCAATGTCTTGTTCATTAGGACCCTGACTCTGCAGATTTTCTCATATATGAGGTTTCTCTGTGCAATATTAAGCAGAGCCATGTATTTTTGGAGTATTGAGGCCTGAAGACTGTAAAGGAATGTCTTTACAATTAATCAGAAGAGGTGTAGGGAGGAAGTCACAGTGCCAATCCCTTAATCACCAGTGCTTGCCCCTTCCTTGCTGGTGGTGTCCAATCAGACCTTAACAGTTAGAAGCACTAAGAATTTTAAATTTTTCATTATTGGCTGAAAACTTAAAAAGAAATTGAAGTTCTTCTTGTTAGTAATGTGGCTATGAGATCTGCCCTTTTTTCAAGACAAGGAAAGAGAGAGAGTTATGCAAATCCATGTTTATAAACCTTGGATGCTTGACCTGGACATATTAGTATGGATTGCTCACAAGTGACAAAACAGAGCTGGAGGTGAAAGGGCAAATTCTAAACCTTATATTATTTGAAGAAAACAACAATTCAATTAAAAAATACCTTGCAATCCCTTGGAGAGGAATTCAAGTTGCAGAAGTTGGGTCTGGATCTCAGACTCTCTAAGAGTTCCAGGATATTTATTCCTGTCGAGAATTCTGGCTTGGATTGTTGGCGGGAAGAATCAGCCATGAATTTTGGATCTAACTTCAGACTATACTATCATAAGTTCCAAAGAACTGGATGTTCTCATCTTGGAATTCATTTTTTTTCTTTAAAAAGTGATTCACTCAGCATGACTAAGGGCATGTCTACATGGATGGACGAACAACTCCTTCCCACTCATCCCACCAGCCAGCTTTTCTCCAGGGGTCATATATGGCCACCTTGGCATGTGCTGCATGTGGGTTAGTAGAAGTACTATCAAACAGACAGATGCCTCAAGAAAATGCTGTGAAGTGAAGAACAGCATTTGCCTCCTTTTAGATCTGACCTTAATATTCAGAAAATAGAGGATTTTCTTTTAGGTATTTAACAAGAAAAGAATTCTGAAATATATGTACATACATGTTCTCAGACGCATACAAAGAATCCATTTGACATACCCTTTGATTCTGATCCTATAAAATTCCTGTCCATTTGAAGAGAATTCTACATGTAAGTGCTTTGGTGGGTCAGGGTCTCTGCCAGGAGGGTAGAAAGTGTTTCTTGTATTATTCTAATTGCACAGCAAAAGGGGTTGTAATTAATATCTGTACTGCATTCCAGCATATTCAGCCTGTGATACAAACAAAGCTGTAGAGAAAGTGCCTATACGTTTGTTTTTTTGGGTTTTTTTGGGGTTTTTTTTTTGAGAGTGCTTTACCTATTAGAAGTTTAGTAAGTCTCTTGTTAACACCAGAAAAGTCAGGTATAAAGACAGATGGAATGTATATGCAGAAGACAGTGCTGCCCATAATTGGAGCTTCAGAACTTCAATTAGAAACTTTTCAGTTTAAGGATAGAGGACCCATTACCCAAGAAAAAATAGATCTTGCAAAGAAACACATAAAGTTCTTCATCTCTAATTCCAGGGTGCACCTTGCTCAGAGGTGGTGACTGAGTGTCCTAAAAAAAACAGCAAAAGTCTCTGTGACTTGAAATAAAGCCATTGCATTCTCCCAGCCACACATTTAAAAAGTATTTAATTTCCCAAAGCAATACTTGTGAATCCTATCAAAAGACCATATATTAAGGCACAAACATACAAACAATTTTTAGTTATTTAGAAAAGGATCTAGGTAGCTCAAATCCTGCTTCAAATGAGACCTAAACACTTGAAATTCATCAGAAGTCCTAAACAGGCTGTGTATACACCAAGATTGTCTTTCCCTGGAGCTGTCTAAAGGCACTAAGCCTCAAAGCTTGCTGGCTTCATAGGTGTGGTCACCAACCATCACCAGACATTCTTGATTTAATACATGATGGCTGTCTCTTATTTTGCTAGAGGTACAAAGATGTGATCAGGGCTGCAGCAAAGACAGTGGCACGGAGTGGTGGATTCTCTCTGAGAGTGTTTGTGGTGCTAATTTTTCTAGCAATTAAATTCTCATCCTCAGTGGGATGTCCTGGATGTTTCCTAAGGACTAAGACTGGGGAAAGGAATGACTGGTGGTCAAGGGAAAAGACCTGGGCTTGTGGCCCCTGCTACAGATATTTCCACTGTTCCTCCCTTGATGAGTTAAGGAAAATGACATGGGATTGCCAGGAAGCCAGGCCTGGAGCCCAGCTCTGATTCCCTCCAGCTCAGAGCCCTTACAGTTAGACTAAAGTTAGATTTTTCCTTCCCCTCTGGCCAGCCCTGTGAGTCTGCCAATCTTGGCTGTTCTACAGCCCCAGGAGAGCAGTGAAGACAGAGATTGTTCCAGCATTGATTGGGGTGGACAAAAGGGATCCATGCCCCTCCTGCTGATCACAACTTAGAGACCAGGGTGCTCCTCCTAGCTGGATGTGTTACAGCCCTGTGGTGGCACCCAGGGCTTTGCTGTCTTAGGAGAATTGGGCAATAACACCTCCATTCTTCCCCAGGATGAGGCAGCTACAGTTCCAATGAAACAGCACAATAAACATAAAGCAGTGAAGCTTGGCCAGTGGCTTTCCACTCTCAGATCAATGCTCAGGGACAGCAGAAGCCCATCTGGTTCCTGTGTGCTCTTCATGCAGGAGCAGCACAGGGAAGAACTGCACACATCAGGGAAGATGTCATCCCAGAACAGGCTCACCTCTTCTACCACTCAAAATCAGGGAGCAGAGTCCCTGACTCCCAGCTTCTCCATGCCCCTGAGGGTTAAAAACCCCTGAGGTTTTCCCCTTGAATTCCCAAGAAGGGCAAGAGTGTCTGTCAGTTGCAGGAAAGGACCAAAGTTCTCAGAACTCAGCCTAAACCTGGTCAATCTCAATGGTAATTATGCAACATCAAACACCTTCATGGTGAGAGAACAACAGGTCCTAATGGGCTTTTGAGTAAAGAAATTTTATCTGCCAGATTCAGCATGTGGAGGTTCAATTTATTTTGAACAGAAAAATGCCCATCTTCCTTTCCTAAAGGTCAAGCAATTCAAAAATTTAGCAGAATACCAAGAAAAAAGGAAGATTCTCCATGGATGGTGTTAACCCAGACAAAATGAGAGTTTTTTTCAGGAAGAGAATACTTAGCTGGATATACCACTAGAATACACCACTGGTAGAGTAACAACGGGATTTTTAGTTTTGTTTTCATGGGCTGTTCTAAGGGTTTTCTGGCCTTAAAAATGAATACAATTTGTTCTCAGCTTCTATAGCCATTTAAAATTCAATAGTCTATAAAAATCAGCAAATTTTAATTGATTATGTTTAGATTTTAGGTGTCTGCCAGTGAAAACAAACATTTGAAAACATTGGTCTACAATGAAGCAAACCTCAATGCATTCCTAGATTGGAAGGTCATGATTTGTGCTGAGTGGGAAGGTAATACTTTCTAATATTAATTTCCATTCTAAATTGTAGCATATGCAAAAATTTCCACATTTACTGCAGACCAACATTTGAAAATTATTTTTGAGCATTTCATTTAAGAAAATACATTCTGAATTGTTTCAAAACAAAATTGCTATATATAAATATATTCGGTTCGTTTTTCACATTATTTCATGACAACTCATTAGCTGCTGTGGTTTATACCTGTCATATAATGGGGTCACAGCAGCATTATCAAAGTGTGTATTTTTGTTCTCAGAGCCTGAGAAGCAGTTGTGATTTAATATTGATTGAGGCACCCTATTTAGCAGCCCATCCTCTCAGAGTTGTAATGAAATAGCTTTGTGCTTCAAACAAGGAGAAAAGATGAGATTTCTGTGTACTCTTAGAATAGTGACTGTTTTCAGTTTCTTGGAAGAGATTTCTGAGTATCACAATAAATGGTACAGAAAAGGCATGTTTTTCTTAACCGATTGAAGTGCATAAATTGAGCTTCTCTCTTCTGAGTGTTCTGGGGGAGTTGGTCTGTTTTCCACATTGAATTTGACCAGGACAGTCTAAGCATGGCAGATGGCTCACCCCAGTGCAAAGAAAAACAAAAAAATACTCAGGACATGCTCCTGTGGGTGCCAGGCTCCACGGTGTAGGCATGGCTGGATTTTGGTATGGCTCTGCTCAACAATCTCACCACTGCAATTCAGCCAGCTCTGTTTTGACCACTCTGTAGAGAAATCCAGAAAAACAACTATGTTGTGGGGAATTTCTGAAGATTTCTGGACATTCAGATCATTTATCTTTAAATTACCAGGTCAAATGAAATCCTCATCTTCTTAGATCCTTCCTTTAATTCAAGGTTAATTCCTGTTTCACATGTTAAGTATGACTTTATATTTTTGAGAGGGGCAAAATTCCACCATTGAACTGAAATCCATCAAAGTCACTTCTCTGGAGCAATCAATCTGGTTCCTGAAATTGGATCTGATTTGAAAACTGGGCATCCATTTGCTTGAGTGGGAGAGATGAGATGCAGAATTTGAGCTTGGCCAACATCAAGGTGATAATTTTGGAGCTGATTAGCTCTGTTTAAGCTGGGTCCAGCTCTGATCCTCCCAAAGGCTTGGCATCCTGGAGTCCATGATTCTGCTTTGATTCTGCCTTAATTCACAAACATCTCGAGGAACATTAACTCAATATCATCACAGTTCCTATACTGGCCATGATCAGAAAGATAATGAATTTGTGGACCCTTAACTATGCCCAGTAGGTTTCCATACTATGCTGTAAGCTGCATGCATAACAGCATATGCTGAGAACACTAAAAGTATACTGCTATTGAGAAAATACAGCAATTTTCAGGATTCACCCTTCCCCCTTTCCCATCAAAATGAAAAAAAAAAAAGAAAGAAAAAAAAAAGAAACCAAAAGGAAAAGAAAAAGAATTGGCAGCAGAATGAAAATCAAGATTAAGTGTTTATCTTCAGAATGCATATGGTTTAGGTAGCTCCAATGTGACCTTCTACTCAGATCTGACCTATGAAGAACACAGTTAAATTATGTATAATGGTTTTGTGATGAAATGCAATCCCAATTATAGGAGTGAGATGAGGCCATAAACATACTGCACATAAAAATCAGAGAAGGAACTTAAATCCCAGTCCCAGAACCAAAAGATTACTGCTCTAACCACTGACTGTAGTCAAAGCTTCCTTCTGGAAATGAAGGCTACATTTCTTCTTGTATTCCTGCTGTGTGGTCAGGAGAGTAATTTAAATGTTTCCAATAATATAGAGGTTAGAGTTTTCATCCTTTTTCTTTAGGAGGTCTTCTACATTTAGTGCAATATTTTTCAATCAAAATTCAGGCAATTTACTTGTAAAGCTAAAAATGGATAATGACTTTTCGGTCAATTGCTTTTGACTGTCAATATGAAGCCTGCATTACTATTCCACAATATCATTAAACAATCAATAGCAATTAGTGTCTAGTCAAGCCTGGTGTTTTAATCATTTAAATCAAAATGCCCATAATTGTTATTGTATGTAAATATTTGAAGATGTTTATAGTGGAGATGAATTTTACCCATCTTGCCAAGAGAACTAGATTTAGAGAGAGCAAAGGCAGGCTTTAAGCCTCATTTCTCCTCTTGCTGAAACTGGGACAAAAAGGTTTGGGACCTTTCCATATCCTGGGCCTGTCAAGGGCCATATAAGTTTTTTGGTGAGTGACCACTGTGTGCTGGGACTGTCAGAACTTTGCTTTGCCTAATTTCACAGAGGCTCAGGAAACCCAGAGAGTGCACAGTGCATTCAAGCCATGGGTTGAATTTATTCTCCCTGTCACAGATTAGCACAGGCTTTCTGTACACAGGAGAGCTTCTGGTTCACAGAAGCCATTGTGGATTATTTTGGGCTAAAATATCTCCAGGCACCACACAAGGAACTGGAACTCAGGGCACTGGATCTGGGGTAGTCAGTTTACACAGGAGTATTTTCTGTAATCATTCTGCAGAACGTGTGATAGGATTTCACATTTAGGGACATTTTGCTGATAGTGCTTTGTGCTTGTAGCAGTGATCCTTAAGCAAATGACAGAGCAGCTCTTCCCACTGCTGGCTTTACCCAGAGTTGTCTCAGCTGAGCACAGGGAGTTACATCCAGGGCTGCTATAAAACTCACTGAAATCAGGCAGGGAATGAATTTCTCCTATTGAACAGAACAAGAATCTTTCCAAGTAACAGCATGTGAATTGCTTTTTAATGGGGTGGGCTAAAGTCTCATAAACCACAGTTGCAGGGGTCAGCTATGTGTTCCCCAACCTGCCACATCCATGTTTATAAATCCACATTTATTTGAACACTTCCAGGAATGGTGACTCTACCACTTCCCTGACCAGTCTGTTTTAATGCTTTGCAAGCTTGCAGCAAAGAAATTTTTTCTAATATCCAATTTAAACCTTCCCTGCACAAGTTGAGGCTCTTCTCTCTCATCTTATTGCTTGCTTCTTGGGAGAAAAGACTGATCCCACTGGCAACAGGCTCCTTCCAGGTAGTTGCAGAGTGAGAAGGTCTCCCCTGAGCCTCCTCCAGGATAAACATCCCCAGCTCCCTCAGCTGCTTCTCATCAGACTTGTACTCCAGACCCTTTGCCAGCTCCATTGCCTTTCTCTGGACTCACTCCAGTGCCTCAATGTCTTTGTTGTCATGACTGGCCCAAAAATATGAGTAACAAGTTCATCCAGCCTGGTCCATCACTCATTTTCCTACACTGAACAGTTCCCAGTGACGTAGGAATGATTTTCCATAGTCAGACACCATTTAAGCTCATGGGTCCCATTTTGGAACCCATACGGGAAGCAACAGCAGGAGAAGGTGTTTGGAGCTGAATCATTAGTTTCAGATGATTAAAAAGTCATTAAAGGGTATTAACTGGATAAAGAGAAGTTTGGAGGAAAGATACAAGAGTCATAATGTTCATAATTTGGGTGTAACAGGACACATTAGCAACTGCAGCATTTGATTAACAGGGTGATTTATATTCAAAGATTTTCAGGAAACACACAATGGTCTATGAATTCTGCTGCAAACTAACATGACCACTGCAATCATTAGAAGTCTAAAGAGATAGGCAAGAAAATCAGGAAACACAACATAAAACAACACAGGAAATGCATGGATCATCCTGGCCTATTGCTGGAGCTGCCATGCAACCAGAGCCATTCCATGAAGGTGAACCAGGCTGCTACTACAGGCAACACCTTCATTTTCCAATTAATACAAGGAAGAGAGATTAACAAAGTGCTGCAGGAACATTTAAAACAACCCCATGTCCTGCACATTAGTTTGGAATACGGAAATGCTGAATATATTTTATTTGGATCCAGGACCCAGAAGCCTAAATATTTTAAACTTGCTTCTTGGCATTCTAAGCCACCACTAGCAATTTATTTTCCTGGTTACTAATCCAGGCTCCAGCCTGGGAAAGGCTTGCATGTATGCTTAACAATAGGCTCTGGTAGTCCCAATTAAGTCTATGTGTTCAGAGGGAGAAGTCCTTGCAGAAACAGGGCTTTAGACCTTCTGGACTTTTTGTCTCTGATACAGCTCTACCTCAAACAAAGAACAGGAGGGTCTTTGGTAAGGCAAAGGTAAATGGTAAGGCAAAGCCTAGAAAACAATTTGCACACATGCCCATAACACAAAAGTGTTCAGTTCCATAGTGGAGCAGTGGCAGAGGGACATTTTGTGTTTGACATTTCAGTTCAATGGGGTCTCTAAGGCTCAGATGTCCCTAATGCCACATGGACACTTTCTAGCAGGACTCTCTGTTGCAATCTGAGTGTCCTACTGTTAGACACAGCATTGTTTGGAGTAATTTAGTCCTGGCTGCCTGAGAAACCCAGTTTTGTTCTTCTGGGATGTCTGAAAAAATTATTCCCTGTATAGTATGAATAACCAGTGACTACTTGGAAGCATAAAATTGCTGACCAGAAGGGAATCTCTGCACAATTGGGATTCCCAGTTCTCCCATTGCACAAAATTCTCCCATAACACGCAATTCCTCCTGGCTTTGATAGCTCATGAACAATCAAGTTTTAAATGTTACTTTCTTCAGATTATTTTCTTGTGTAAACCATCAAACTGCAGCCTGAAATAGGTTCAGCAGAACCGATGCAAAATATCAAAGCCAGCCTCCTACATCCTCAAAGTGTTAAGAGCAAAGCCTGCCTTTGGAATCAGAGCCCAATTTCCAAAATATCACACCAAAGGAAGATGCAGCACCAGGATACAATGCCCCCAAACAGAGAGGTTCAGAAAATAAAAGCAGGAAAAGCCATTTTGCATTTCAATAACATGTTTTGTGTTTAAAACACCTCTCAGAAACTTCACATAGCTGCAGGTGGGACCTTGATTCATTGAATATCATGATTATATTATGTTTAGTGACTAAACTAACAGTAACATTCATGACACTCCTGGACCAAAGAGAAAAGAAGACCTGGTTAAAATGTTCCACCTTCCAGTGTTGCTAACACTTTTGCCACTTTATTTTTGCTCCCTCCTTCCCCATTCCTCTCTTTCTACTTCTCTGCAGCATGTGCAGTATCTCTTTACCATTTTGGCATCTGGGAGTATCAGAAATGAGCCTGAAAGTCTGTTGAATATCTCCCAGAATTAGTTTCCTAATAGATGTTTCAGCTAAAATTTTTCATCTGGTTCCAGTCAGCATCCAGGTTTTTTAAAAGACAAGCCAGCAGTACTGGACAATCAGTTCTCAAAGCTAAAGGCTCTCCAATAACATAGCAACAGAGCAAGAATTTTAATAGAACCCACAGGAATTTAGAGACTACATTTTTTTGCTTATATCCTTTTTTGCCTTTCTCTCTCTCTTTTTTCTTTCTTTTTCTGTTTTGTTGTTTTTTTTTTTTTGTAAAGACAGACAGATTTTCCATTTTGGTGAACTCAAGCAACAGGCAATTTCCATTCATCTCTTGACTTCTGCTATTCAGACTAATGGCCCAGATGCACATACACTGTTTGATTTTTCAGTGAAGTCACTGCCCAGTTTCAAGGCTGTCCACAGGGTTCCAGCAGTGCTATCACACTAAATTTTGGGACACCCTACCTTAAAAGCCAGCAGTGCAGCAGGACTGACATGTGCAGCCACAACCAATTTCCCAGGTCACTCCACTGAAGGGCTTTATCATTGCTGCAAATGAACTGCTCCCCTGCAGAGTGATGTCAGGACCCCTAAAGGAGCTGCTTCCACAGAAAACCGTGGGGAGGAGGAGACACGAACATCCCTTAAATCAGAGGGGGGGGAAGATGCAATGAAAGATTTTCAATAATTTTCTAATATAAAACAGCTCTGCGAAATGAGAAAAGTGGCTGTGGGAAGCAGTCAGAAATCTGCTTTTTATCCCATTTCAGCGCTGCTAAATGGTGAGAAACTTGGCAGAGGGCCCACACTTTTACTTATCTTCTAAGTCTAAAATCATGCTGCTTTATTCTTCCTTCTTATTCCTGCGCTAGGCGTTGTGCACGGAAGGGAAAACACCGCTTAAGGTTTGAATTCAGCAGCAGAGACTGTGGCATTTGGGTATTTTATTCTATCAAAATGAGCTTTTCTTCCAAGGTGAAGTGTGCAATGTAACATTACTTAATTGCCCGCACCGCTTGGTGGATGCTGACATGTATTGTAGAAATGTTAACTGCTTTACATTTCAATGCATTCCCTCTCCCAGCCCTGCTACTCCGCTGCTTTGCCGGGATGAATCTGGCCAGCTGCCAGATAGGAAGCTTATTTTTCACTGGTGATCATAACTCTGGCTGGTTGTAGCAAATAACGCAACTGGCGGTGTTAGGAGGTTTATACAGGAAGCCCTGCTGTGCCGCCTTAATTGGGATCACTCTGCTAGCGATGGAGTAAAAAGGCATTAAGTTAAGATAAATGAACTGCTTATTGGAAACTACGAACGTCTCCCCGCATCGAGTTCACATATAGGGAGAGAGAATTGCGCTCCTCTCCCTTTTTTCTCCCCAGCCCCTCCTTCCATGATGGCATTCCCCTCCTCCAGCCTAGCAGTGCTGCTTTACAGCCCCGAGATTACATGCATTTGTCTGCCCTAAAGACCGGATGGCATCCCGGGGCTGGCTCAATTTTCCCTTGTTCTCCGTGCCCTGCAGCCCTGGCGGAGTCAAACTGCGCGGACTTTTCTCCGGGCTGGAGTCCCGCTCACATCTGGCCCCGGCTCCTTTATAGCGCTGCTCTCTGGAGGGCTCCCCACTGCACTGCGTGGGGCTCGAAACACAGGGCACAGGCCCACGGGAAGAAGGCAAAAAACATTTACATTGTGTGGCTCTGCGGTGCTGTGAGACACAGTGTCAAGCTCGAGGTTCCTGCAGCCAATTCCAGATCTTGTCCCTCTGTTGTGCGGTTGCTGACTCCGGAGACATGAAACACACATCCCACAAATCCTTCCTGTTGTCATCCCATTGTCTTCTTAGGTCCAGGCAAATTGAATCCAGGGATCTGTCCAATTTTCAGGGGGAACTTAGGAAAGACACATTTACACAATCCTACAGAGACCAAAATTTCACATCAATGCATTGGTCCAACAATCAGTGCCCACAAGAGATGCTGAGAGCTCTGAGACCAGCTGAGCTGCACTGTGTAAAGAGACAGGCTCTACCTGCAGTAATGCAATGAGTCAATGTTCCCAAATGGTCAGAACTAGGTTTAATAAAAAAATAAATTGAAGAATCTTCTGGATGCTGATTTACCCCAGGGTCATTCAGTTCTGTTTAAGCTGTGTCCAACAGGTCCCTCTCACCCTTCTATCAAGCTGATCTAAACCTGCACTTGACAGAATCCATGCCAGCACAGGAGGTGGTATCAGAAACCTTGACTCATCCCATGCAGATCATTGTCTCCCCCTGGAGCTAGGAAAAAGGAGATTAGGAAATCCTGCTGACATTATTCTTGCAGCAGCACACTGCTTTGTCCTCAGATATGTACCATCAGAACAAAAGGATAGGAGACCTGATTTAGATGGCTTAAGTGTGATCATAAATTCCTTAGGCCTCTGTAAATTAAGCATTTGGGACAGACCTTTCTCTTTTTGGTGGTTCAAACAATGTTCAAAAAAGGACTCTGTGGGCACTTCTTGGAGGAGCTGAATTCTCTTTCCCCCTTCACTTGGCAAGAAAGGATGCCCCAAACTGCTTCAAACTCAAACTCTCTCTGAGCTTGCAACTAAAACTGTCTTTTAGGTGCATAAACTAGGCCAGCCAAATCCCATCTCAAGCAATCCGGGTGTGAATCCTCCATCCTGTTTCTCATAGGAATTTTCTCCCCTCTGTAGGAGCATCAGCTCCAAAGAAAGGTGCAGCACCAGAAGGCTTCCCTACAAGTGACCACGCTTCTTTCACTTCCATGGGACAATCAAACACCCTCTGCAGAGCTACACCTAGGCAGAAGAGTTCCTCAGCCTGAATCTTCACCCAGATTGAATACAGGAGAGATCCCAGTGATTTTCCTAGGACCATTATTTGGGAAGCAGCTAAAGACTCGGCCAATGTTTTTGGAGGACAAACTGTGTGCAGCAGAGTGTACAAATCACCCTCTGCTGTACCAGTAGCTCAGTGCTTTCCAGGCTGGCTCTGCTAGTCATACTTCAATAGGAAATGAACTCATTCTTCATGCAAGACGAACGTCTGACATTATCCTTCAGTTTTAAAAATACTTAGGGGGCAGGCAAGAGAGTGGTTAAAGTCATGGTGAGTATTCTCTTTCACTTTTAAATGAAATATTTTGGTGTGTGCTCTACTGAAACCTGGGTGATCCAGTCCCATCCAGCTTCCTCTGCCTCATTTCCTGAGGCTGTGGTAGAGATCACTCCATTCAAAGCCCCCACAGCCATAAACTGGTGTTTCACTCACACTATGGTCCTTTGAGACTTGATGGCAATTCAGCAACAGCTTGTTTACAACTAGACCCACAAGCAATCTGACTGATTTGATGAGTACTGCTCCTCCTTATATAAATACAGCTCACTGCTGCTCCACCTTCCAGAGCTCATCATCCATGTCTTCCTTGCTCACAGGATTTGGATGTAACATCAGGTTTGACCCCATCATGGCCAAGAAGTCTGCCAGGCTTTGGTCAAGTCCTTTATCCACAAACATTGTGTAGAGCTGCCCATGGGCTCATCTCACCTCAGGCTGTGTCTGAAGATTCTTAAAGGAGGAATTCCCTGGATTTGGCCATGCTGAGCTGAGGATTTATCCTGGTGAAATGAAGTCTTGCCAAAACAGGGTCTTGAGACAAAAAAACAAGCTGCTTGCACTTTAGAGCTTTTTAAGTAGGTGGGGATGCCTATCCATTGCCTCCACTGCATTTAGAGAAGCAGGATTTTGTTGCCATTCTTTGGTGAATAGATGAAATCCTATCAATTTGGTACGTGGCCCACCTCACTGCTTCCTCATCCTGAAAAAAACAACCTTACAAAAGCCAAATACTGACCTGTCATGAGGGCAGCAGTTGTATTTCCTTCTTTTAGCTGGGTTTTGCACTTGTACCTGATGGGAGAGAATGAGACTATGAACGAAGACATTTTTTCTCCTCTTTTTTCACTGAAGAAATCAGCTAGCTGCAATACCCACAGTGGGTTTATGTGGGCTGTCTGCCCTCGAGCACCCACAGCAGGGACCAGACACCCTCCAGTGCCACTGCCCTGGGATTCCCAATGCAGTTGGGAATCATGGTGCCATGGTAGGAAAAAAGATGAACTCATCCCCCAGCCCAGGAGAGAGACCTGGAGCCCCTGGGAGATGCTCCCAATCACATCCACCTTCTGCAAGGGGTGATGAAGGGCTGGAAGGAGTTGGGGTGGTGCTGCCATGAGCAGCAGAGCAGGGAGGAGGCAGGCAGGGAACAAGACCTGCATGTCACCACTGCCTCCTTCCACTCAGATGACACAGTGACAAACTGCTCGGTGACACTCCCGTGCACTGTCTTGACAACCCATCAGCAAGCTGCAAACAGCAAAGTGTGGCTTGATAAGGGGCCTGGCATAAGGGCTTAGGCAAAAGTGTAGGTAGGCTGGAAGAAAGCCAGCAGTTCACATGTAAACATGACAAGGGTGTTATGTCCACAAGGTTCAGAGATCTGCATTTTGGCCAAATAAGAGGTAGCAGGGTTTTTGGTTTTTTTTTTTTGCTTTTCACGGACAGTAATGTCACAGCAATATTTATCCAGGATACATCAGCACCCTCAGTGCAATGTCTGTGAGTGAATTCTGACCCATCCACGCAATCCTTCAGCCCTCCCCTATTTGTTCCCCACATCCCTCAGCCCTGTGCAAGGCGTGGTGCCCTCCTGTGTGTGATCCCAAAGACCCCACCATGGTCTGCATCTCCCACATCCCCCAAAAACCCACCCACCCATACACTCAACAGTGTAACACCACAGCCCTCCTCCTCCCTGAGCCACATACTGCTCCACAAACCTCATCCACCAGGCCTGGAGTGGGATTCACTGGGAGAGATGGATGCTCAGCTGCTCCCCATGAGTACCAAAAAGCTGCCTCTGTTTGGTCTCATCCTACCACAGCTTCTGATCCCTGTCACTCAGCTGGGACCAAACTGACTGGCCCAGTCATCCCACCTATGGGGTTTCTTGAAGGCATCATATTGTGATTCATGCCATGAGTTTAGGAACCTACTTCTATCAGCAGAGAGATATAATGGTGCTGCAGGGAGGACATACTTTGATTATATGAGGATCTAGAATCACTGAAATTTCCCCAACAGAGTCAAGTAACAGATAGTGAGGAAGGCTTAGGAAATAGATTTGTTGCACCTAATCCCATATACTTCAGGCATGGGAATGGAATATTTGTGGCCTTTCCACAAGCCACAATTCCATTTCATACAGTTCATGAACACAATGTTTCTTGGCATTAATAGGGACTGACGTTCATTTCTGGTCCATCAAACAAGTCTGAAAGACTGATTCAGCCCTTGGAAAAGTTTTCTAATTCCTGCTTCAAAACACTGAATAAAAAGCACCTGCCCTGCCCAAAACACTTCATCCCACATTGCTACTAATTCCTTCCAGAGCAGACATCAGCTCCAGCCTGCATCTCTGTATGATTTTCTCCTCTTTGGACAGTACTGCTCCAGAGATGCTTCTGTGGAGCTGCTTTCCTAGTGCCTCTCCATTAAGATTTGATCTGGTTGTTTATCAAGCTTTGTATAGTGTTTGCTATTTCAGGAATTCACAAGATAGAGGTGAACAGTTCCAGCCTAGTTGTGCTTTGAGTTACCAGGACAATAATTTAACATGTCCCAGGCTCCATGGGGCTATTTTCCAATTTAAAGGGTTCCAGCGGGCTCCTGTTAACCTCCCTGTATGTTAAAGTGAAGTCATTTTTATCCTTAGTTCCTAAATTTCCACAGAAGTCCTTCAGTCATGCCCAGAGCCAGGCAACCTGCTGGCTGTGAGCAGTCTCAGAAAGTCAACTTCTTTTCCTGTTTGTGACTTTGCCACTAATAGATGCTGATCTTTCCCAAATCTGCACCTACTCACACTTAATTAGCTCAGCTGGTTTATACAAACCTGTGCTGACAGCAGGATTGCTCACACACTGATCATCACAGCTATGAATAAAAGGATCCTGGCTCCTCATCTGCTCTTCATCCTGCTGGGACCATGCACCTCATCCCATCCTTTAAATGCATAAAATGAGAGTCACAGAATTGTAGAATGGTTTGAGTAGGAAGAGACATTAAAGGTCACTCAGTTTCAACCCCCCTGCCATGGTCAGGGACACCTCCCAGCAGACCAAGCTGCTCAGAGCAATCTAAATCCAAACCCACTGCTGTCACGTGCTGACAACAATGGCTCCCAAGCCTTCTACGTGGTTATTTTTGAGAGCCCCCCATATTCCCCCTGAATTTCACCTTAAAATTACATGGTGAAGACATTCCATGGATTGTCACACAAACTAGACTGTTTCTGTCTGTTTTCTTTTGGAATCCCCAGGGACATGGGATTTCACATGGACCACACACAGATATCCCTCAGTCCCATAAAGGGCATTTCTTGCCCATACCTTTATATGACTGCTATGATCCAGCAAAGATGGGGAGACACCTAAATTTTGCCTGCACAAGGACTTGTGCCTGCTCACATGATGAAGGAAAAAGACCAGGAAGGGAGCACAGGCATGTCTCAGGTCCATGTGGGTCCAACCTCAAAAGTTGGACTTCAGTGTTCTATTCCGTTTCCTTCTATTTTTTTCAAGTGAGCCGATTTTCCTACATATTTCTATGGCTTAATTTCTCAATCCATTCTAAGAAATGTCCATGGCAGCAGTGAAGACAGGCTGAGGAAATATCCAACATAACTGTCACCAAAGTGACAATTTCCTCTGTGAAGTGACAGGCAAGCATCCTGTATGTGATGAGAGGCATAGGCAGAGCTGGAGCACAGGTACATGGTGAGGGTTGGGTGCATTTTGGTCACCCTTAGGTGGTTCTCCAGCATTTTTGGGATCTCACATGGTAGACTTCCAGAGTCACCCACACAGTCCATAGCTTTCCCAAGGAATAGGAACTTATGGGACAAGGGAAAGGCAAATGCTCTGGCCAAACTTGCCCGTGGGCCACAAAATGAGCAACACTGAGCTCTGGAAAAAACATAACTCCTAGAGCATCAGTGTTTTTGTGTGAGTGATGGGATGGCAGTCTCATGGATACTTCTAGCCCTTGCACATCCAGCTGCAATCAGTATGTCACAAGAATCCGTAGACAGTCAAAAAAATTACAAAAACATGGCTTGGGTTTTTTTTTTTCCTTTCTACGAGCCACCTGCTCCCAGTCAATGTGGAGCACAACTCTTTGTGTAGAAAGTCCAATAAACAAAACTGTAAAGCATCTGTCCTGCAACTGGATCCCAGCCCATGGCAAAGAGTGAATCTGAGCCATGGCAAACAGCTGGGGATAGCATTTCATTCTTGTACTGTGCCTCACAGCCTGCACACAGCTTCCAATCAAAATAAAAAAAGATAGGGGGAAAGAGAAAGGTAAAGGAATTCTTCATCATGAGAGGCGCAGGAAGTAAAAGGGGGAAATGGAGTTTGCCACAGTTTTATCATGACCACATACTACAGGCAAGCAGCCCAGCTCTGCACTTCTTAAATTAAAATGCAACATTTCTAAGGGGTTTGATGTGATTAGGAGAAAAAAAACCCATAGGTCAGCTTCACCAACATGATAAAGCATCATCCTCAGCAGACAGAAAGCCTTGACTTAGTCTTTCAATCAAAAGAGTTCTGAGTCCTGGTAGGCCAGGAGCTAAGCTTACAGCATTCAGGGCTAGATTTAGGGAGTTGCCATGTCAACACACCTCCACCGTTAGCAAGAACACCTCAAAGACTGGGATCTAGAACTAGAAGCCCTATTTTTAAATCTCCATATTCAAATTCAGCATAACACAAACCTCGGACTAAATTTCCCCCTGTAACTGGAGAAATGCTGTCCACTTCACCCAAGGTGAAATTTGTTCCACAGTCCCATGATCACCTTGGGCCAATAAAGTAAAAAAATGTCCTTTCTGCTGAGCAGTGGCTGGCACATCCTTCTTCCTTAGAAGAATATCAACCCATGGAAAAGTAAATTCACTCAGATATAACATTTCCAAGGGGGTGATTCTTTTCTCTCACTCTCAGAATGGGGGGAAAGCTCTTTGCCAGTATGTAATTTCTTTCCTAATCACATTGCAGTGTCACATACCAGTGAGCTAAGGGCTCCCACAGCAGCGTTATTCTCCAGCATATGTGACTTTGTATAACATGTGCTTTGCTCGGCAGTCATCAGCAACAGAGAGCAGGAGCATACTTCTTCCTCTATGACATTATTAGGCATTAAGAGCACTACATAGCAGTGCATTTCAGCTTCTTTATTTTCTCCCAGTAAAAGCAGCTTGGCCACCTGGTGTGCTGCACACACTGTTAAATTCCAAATGTAATGTATTTTGTAGCAAAAGAGATTAGAAAGCTGCTGTAATGAATCTCATTACCAGTGTCTTTATATCCTCATCTAGTTGGAAGAAGAGATCATCCAGACCTAGGTACTGTACATATTTAAAAGAATATAATCTACCCCTCAACCCTGTCATTACAAGACAAATTGTTTTCTTTGGCCTGATGTTTCCAGCCATGTTTTTCTCAGTCTTAAAATATGTTAGCATCCAGATCTTCTTGACAACTGAAGGCCATATTTCTAAGTGCTCAGCACCCACAACTGGGCTAGATTGTTTTACAAGTGTTTGATTCCCATTTAGACACCTAAAATAAGAGCCAGATTTTCGGATACGCTCAAAAGCCTCCAAGATCTTCCAAAAATCTGGACCTAGAGTTACTCCAGTAACTTGCCAAATTAGTGGAAATTAAAGCAGACAGCATCTCATCATGTTACTCTCTGCAATGATAAACAAGCAAATTTACTGTTGTATCCATTTCAAAGCCCCATCCCCCCTTTTAAAGGCAGTTATTTGCTGGTCTTATTCAAATGCAGGACAACATTTACAACTGTGATTTCTGTGTTAAAAAAAAAAAATAAAATCCAGATTTTCATATCACTGCTCATATGTTCTCAGAAGAAGAGAAAAATATAATTTAAGCTATATTTGATCAACATTCCCATGGCAATTCATGTACATACAGAGGGATATGGCCAGGAAACTTCAAACCAGAAATTGAATATTTGGAATATAACTTCAGCTAGTGGGGTAGAGGGCAGAGTCCTTTGCATCTTTGAAAGATGAACACACACCTCCTCCCCTGGACCACACCTGGTTATGGCAGACAGGCCTCACTCTTCCTGACTTTCAAGTATATGACTGCTCATATATGTGTAATTATATCACTTTTTCATGCTGTAAGTGCTTCATAAGGCTGCATTTGAAACGCAAAGACCACCCCTCCCTTTCCATCCCATCCCTGTGCTCTTCCCTGACCTTGCATTTCAAGAATAGATGTGGGCCAAAACCGATCATCCTCTCGCAGAAATGTTTCCAAAATTCCAAGAATTTTCATATGAACCTGACAGAAAGCCTCCAGACTGAAAATTATGGAGAGATTCAATCACCAAGGAGTAGTTGTGCAGGAGAATTCTTTAACCAGTTCCAACCAGAGTGGGAATTGCTCTGAGCTAAGCCTCAAATTCTGCCAGAGCTGCTCCACTTCTGCACAAGTAACTTAATGTTTATTAGGCAAGCAAGTAAGATTTACTAGCTATCATCTGGGTGATTATAATAAACAGAGCATTTCAGTTTCAGAGAGATACATTCCCTTCTACTCCTTCCTTGGATGAACCTTCACATTTGCTGATTTATAAGCATTGAAATTTTAGATCAGCCAACTTCTGACTCGTGCTTCTATTTATCTATTTATTTACATAAACTTGTCTGATACAACTGTTCTTACATGTACCACATCTCAATACAGTTTAACTCCTTCATCTATTCCAAACACTTCAGTGCAAAAGCACAAATTACAGACGAGCATTTGAACTTATCCACAGTGGATCTTCTGACTGGATGGGAACACTTTGCAAATATCCTTTGTAAACAAGTTTTGCCAGTTCCAAAGTTAAGTAATATATTTCATTGTGAAAATACAGCAGATTGGGATGATAAAACTTGCTGTACAATCAAAACTCTGAAAAAAGACCTGGTTTTAGTTCCCTGATCTGATGATACAGATTTTCTGTATGACCTTGGGCCAATTGTTTAATGTTAGTTTCTCTGATGAAGATAAAGTCACCTCTTTCCTCCCACTCTGTCTGATGGTATGGTGTGGTCTCTTCCTATTTGTTAGAACGTCAAAAAAAAAACAAATTTAGGACTTCAGCTCTGGAGTATTTAATAACAAAAATATTTTAAGGAGAGCAGAGAAATGGGGCCAGCCAAATGTGCGTGCACCATTAAGAAAATCTCAGTCATTTCAGGTGACAGATTCAGTGCCAAACAGTAACAATACTCACATACATATTCTAAAGAGAGCTTCCAGGTTTCTTCAATAGCCTGTTCTACCAAGGCTGGCTCTGGAGCACCACCCTGGAAACCCTGAGGGCAAAGATATGCTTTGCAGATTGTTTAGAGACTAGCAAATAGGGAGATCTGCTGGAAGATACAAGGAGAAAGCCAGACGAGTGAAAATGCCATCATTTACAGACAAACACAGAGTGCATTTTATTTTTGAATCCATGAGGTTGGGTAGGCACAAGTTCCCCATCCCTGCTGCTATGCTTCATCTCCTGCTCCAGTCTATCAGCATTGTAAGTCAGCATATCTGGATGTGAGGCACTCCCCATCTGAATGGGCCATTCATCTTCTGACAGAGCATGTGAAAAGCTGAGAGATTACACACTGCCAGAGAGAGGGATTCCTTGATGCAATTAAAGCGTGGAAAACACATAAATCCTGGATTTAAATTACTCCATCCAAAGAGCTGCCACACAGGGCATCCTCCATCAGCAGGGTAGGCTCAACACCCCTGAAACCAGCCCCAAATCCGATGGAGAAGATGGTGTTTGAACCATGGAGATGGAGGTTTCCAAGGGTGCAGCCTTTCCTAATGGGCTGTGGTTGAGGAGACAGTGATGGGTTTTTCTGACAGGTGAGGCAGACCTGGTGGAACAGCCCAGGGAAGCAGAGTGAGGAGCAGAGGTGAGGTGAAACAGCAGTATCTGAATAAAGCCGATGTCAGGGAGGCGGTCATGCTGATATAATATCAGCAATGAGAGGGAGAATGTAAGAAAAAGTACATGGTAAATTAAGCACCAAGGCTGTTAAAGGTCCAGTTATTTTCCAGCCAGTTGCCTTCTGATTGTTCGTTAAAGTACAATATCCAGCCTTGAAAAACAGCCAGTGAAAGTTCACTCATTTTTCCTGTTGGCAAGTGGTCACAGGATCTGGAGACAACCTTCCTCCCCGGATCTTGACTCACTGCAGTGATGCCTTGGCCATTAATATTCATATAGAAGCTAATGGTGCAGAATTGGGTGTTTGCATTTGTCCTTCCTGGTGTTTCCTACACTTGAATGTGGGCAGAGCTCCCATTTTTTGTGGGACAGGCACATAACTTGGTACTGTGCTCAAACCCTCCCAGAAACAAGATGGGAACTCCCATTTTCCATTAAAAAATCAAACCAAATAAAATCATGCATTCCTCAGAGCTGAGGACTGAAGCATGACCTCCACGTCAAAAACACTAGAGGACAAGGGAGAAGAATTGATTTCTGTTTGGTAAAAATCTTATGATTTTTAAGCCAGACTCCTGATCGTGGCAGTGCTGAGCGTGATGTTTTTAGCAGTTTCTGAGTCATCAATCCTGGCTCTCCCGGCAGGAGAGGAAAGGAGATGCACAAGCAGCCGTGTCCTAAAACACCATGTTTTCAGAAAAATGAAAGAAGAAAGAGGGTCTGTGGTGGCTTAGGGGAATGCTCATAAAAGCAGCCATCTCTTCCTCAGTACTTAACCCCCTCAGTGCCCATGGAGGCAGCCCTGGCTGCAGCCCCAGGATTAGCAGGGAGCACTCGCCCTCCATGGGCCTGCAGGCAGGGAGATGTCCGCTACAGCAGGCTCAGCAGAGCACTGCTGGGTCCCCCGTGCTGCCCACATCTGGCACCAGGGATGGCCACTCAAAACCCTGCAGGGCTGAGTGTGACCCGGGGCCTTATAGGAATGGCTAAAATCCCTGACTCCACTCCCAACCTCACCATCAGCAAACTTGTGACCTTAGCAAAACTGACATCCCTAAACACGCCGAGCTCCCGCGACTCCCGCCTCGCTCCGTAGGAGCTGCCAGTAGCTACACCCGATGTGCAAAGGGCACAGAGGCTCCGCAGCCTCACGCCCAGAGGATGCTGAGGATGCAGGATGCTCCCCACGCAGGGCGGGTCTCTGTCAGTACCCACAGCTGGGCTGCAAGGGACCTGCCGTGGCTGCAGACATCAGCCTGCCCCTCTTTGCGCCACCGCTGGCGGGCTGTGGGAGGATGTCACAGCTCCCTGTCCCGGGAATGAAGGGAAGAAGCCCCGCGGCTGAGCGCTGCCCAGACTGCGCATCCCGCCGCGTGGGCGCAGAACGGGGGGCAGCGCTTCCCCCGCCCTGCAGATCCCTGCAGATCCCCGAGGATGGTGAGGGGGAGAAGCCAGCAGCTAGAGGTGCAGGCTGGCTGAAGGTAGGCTGCCAGCGCCCCGTGCTAGCCTTGGAAAATGAGGGGCACCGCCGTCCTGGTTGGCGCCTGGCAGCGCATCTCCGCCCTGCCCCGGCTCGTCGCTCTCGCACGGGGACTTCGGGGCAGGGAGCTGCTCCGGGTTGGCGTTGATTCATCTGCCGAGCAGCGAGCGGGGCTGCGGGAGCTGGCAGGAAGCTCCCACACTGATTTTTGTCAAGAGCGCCGGGCAATAATGGAACGACACCTCGCCGTGTTTGCAAACAAACACTGCCTCCTTTCCTGTTTAACACCATCTGCCACCCAACTCCATCTCCCTGCCCCCACCCCTTCCCAAAAATGACAGCCAGAGACAACTCCAAAAAGCAGCTGCTAAGCCAAACCCTGCTCTTTTGTGCTCAGTTTTGAGAGGTGCTGGCAAGGAGGCTGCGGTCCCACGCACAGCGCACACCTCGCTGCTGAGCAGCCCGCTGTGATGAGGGTTTATTCATTTCTTTACTGCAGACACAAACTTGTTCCGTGTGGGTTTGCTTCTGGGCTCTTTCACTGCATGGACTTCCTGACTTCTCTGCTCTGTGGCAGGAGCTGGTGTGGACACGGGGACGGAAGGAAGAAGAGACTACACTCCCCATCCCCATCAGCAGATCAGTTCAGCTTTTCCTTCTGCTAGTCCTTGTATCCTTCTCTAAGAGCACTTGTAGGCTCCAAACCTGGGCTGATCGGGTTAAGGCATGTATCTGGCACCCACGCAATCCAAACACTTCCCCAGGGCTGCTGCACCAACTGATGTGCCTCCAGGGAGCAGATAAAAGTCTTCCAGACTAGCTCAGCTTTTCTCATATGCTCTCCTTGAAACAAAGAGAAGGGAGTAAAAGGAAATAACTTCATATAGCCGAGGAACATGTTTACCCAAAAAGGATCAAGCTCCTCAGGGCTTCAACCAAGGTGGAGGGGGAAAAAATGATTCCTTGAGCAAAGAGACTGTTTGGTTGAAGAAAACCAAACACTGCTCACAGCATTGCAGGTGGGAGCATGCTGTCTTATTTATCACAAAGCTGCAGAAAAGAGACAATGAGGGCATTGCATTCCATAGTGCCCTGGTTAAGATATAAACACTTCTGTGACATCCATCCCGCCATTGTATTAACAACCAAGATGATTAACTAGAGTTTATATGCACTGCATTTAAAATCAGAGGCTCTTTCATGTCACTTATTTCATACCTGTTCCCCATGGCACCCATGTCCTCTCCTTCACATGGCAGAGACATGACAGGGAGGTCGCTGAGGTCACCATGAACATCCTTGTTCTGCAGGAGTATATGTCCCACAGCACAAATTTT
Source organism: Toxostoma redivivum (assembly GCA_013397375.1). Lineage (NCBI taxonomy): Eukaryota > Metazoa > Chordata > Aves > Passeriformes > Mimidae > Toxostoma > Toxostoma redivivum. The sequence goes on along the minus strand of VXBI01008355.1, from coordinate 298,242 downwards.
TAAATTACAGGGGATCAATCCTACATCCCTTGAGCATACCTGTGATGCTGGGGAGGGACAGAAGAGGGGGGTTCCTTGCAAGAAACCACCCTGATGGATTTCTCAGGCCCTCATCACCTTTGAAAATATTTTAGACAAAAAATACTCAATGCATTTGATATATTTCTTGGTCTCTGAGTGTAAAACAGTGTGCACTGTACACAGAACATGGGTTGTGTCCAAGCTACCTATTCCTGTACTGGGGAAGGAGATTCCCTCTCTTTTTTTGAGTGACTCCATCTCTGCAGCACCAGTGGTTGGTGGAGGGAGGATGTTTGCATTATCCTTCACCTTACAGAGTATTTCCTTTTTCGGGTGCACTGGCCAGCCTGCCTTTTTTCCATGGAAGAATCCTTTCAGTAGGCTATGATCTGCCAGAAAGATAAAGTACTTCCCATCTAGACAGTGATGAAGATGTTTTATTCACAGCACAACTTAGCTTTCTTTTATCAGCTAATTTAGTCTTTTCTGCCCTAGTCAGTGACCTGAAGATGAAGCCATCTGTCCACCCTCCAGTAGCCTTCACGTTATGTACCAAAATGTCACAGGATGTGGCACTGATGATCTTTAAGATGTTCCAAATGGAAAGCACTTGCCATGACCTCATGGCTTTTTAAATTTCTCATGATCCTCTCTGGCTTTTTCCCTTGGTACCAAGTCACCTCAGGTTTTCATGAGATGACTCTAAAGGAATTTAAGTATTTGAGAACAACTACCATAATAGGTTTTTTTAAACTATGTTTTGTGAGTTAGTTGCCTCTGAGGTGGCTAGCCTATGTAAAGGCCACAAGTGAACAGCTGTAAGGTAAATCCTCTCCCTACCCACCAGATACTCCAGGTACTACACTTTGGATCTTACAACACTTTTAGTTTTACAAGAGAACAGGTACTTGGTTATGAAGTCATGCTGCCCCAGTGGCTGAAATAACTTCTCTTGCACTTGAGGCCACTTCTACTCTTGCTGTAGAACACAGGCTCCCTTTCAGTGAGGTCTCATTTGCTCTTTGATGCTCTCTGAGACTTCTCACTGCCTATTTTATTCTCCTGGTGATCAGATCCTCACTGTGTTCATCTATCCCTGTCTGCAGAGATTGCTGCTGTGCACCCACTCACTCAGATTTCCAGCCCCTTGCCCTGCCCTGCCAGCCTGTGTCCAAGGGATGGGATGCTCTTTTCCTCTAAGACTTGATTCTGTGTGGCTTTGTGCTCAGTTGCTGCAGAGGAAGCTTTTTTTTCCTGATTCAAACACAGGGACTCAGAGTGCAATCCAGGCAGATAAGGACAGCTGTGAATGATGCCCTCCTTCACCACTCCTCCTCAATCCTCCCTCCAAGGGCATGTGGAACTAACCCTACCAGCAGCTCTTTCAGCATGAGCCCATTCTCTCCATAAATCCCTGTTACTCTCCTTTCTAGATGTCCTAAACCTTTTTATGCACCTGCATGTGTTTTCACAGAGAAATAGTATATCTACAGGGTCTATTTGACATTTCCCTTTTGATTCTTTCAAACAGTATCTATTTGACAGGTTTGGGGTTTGGCCTAGGTATTTAGGATGAATCCATATTTTATTTCTGCATTTGTGTTTTAGAGAAATAAACCACGAGTCTGTTACCAGAAGGAGTCCTGCAAAGCAAGCTCACATGTGGCACTCAGCAGTGGGTTCACCTCTTTTGCTCTTTGGGATATAAATTCATTGATGAGTGTTAGATGTGCTTCTGTGGAAACTGACAGGCATTTCACCTCTATATTTATGCCATAAAGTCCATCCCTGCCTTTTAGAAAGCAGATACTTCTTGCATCTTCCTCCTCCTCAAAATAAAACCCTTCCCCTTCTCCCTTCCTTTACTTCTGGATGAAAAAGTGGATTTCAGTGGCTGTTTTTGAAAGCTGCCATTGCTTTTTTTGTCTGCACATCCCATCTTGAGGCATAAATTACTCTGGGCTAGCTCACATGCAAATTTTGCTACAAAACAAGCTGCTCTTTCATTGAGTTTTTCATTTTATGGTTGGCCAGTTCAGTTGACTCGGGTATTTATAAATATCCATCTTTTCAGCCTTTCAGTTTCCTCCAGTGCTGCTGCCACCAGAGCTGTTCTGGGCCAGGTGAAGTTCTTCTCCACCAGCAATCAGCAATGGTTTATGGCACTCCTAATGATGAAATTCCATCTGTCTCACAGCAGATCCCTCAGGAGGTTGCTAATCAAACAACATTCAATTAGCCCCGCCAGCTCTACCACATATTCAGCTACATCATCTCCTCATCCTATGAAACTCAAAGTAGACAACTAAATTGCTTGGCTGTGGTGCACAATGCTCTGTTGCGTTTTCTGCAGCTTTCCCAAGCATTTATCTCCTCTTTTCTGAGGTTGTAACATACTCCTCAAAGGTGAGTAGGTTTAATTGCTACAGAAATAAATTTTGCTTGGTGCCCATTGGTTCTTATCTATAATCTATTCTGAAATAAAATAGCAGCCTTACTATCCACTATATTGCTTGCAGCCCTTGTTTTCTTCCTTAAGGACTTCCACTTGTCCAAGAAGTTTTCAGTTCCAGTTTTGTTTTGTTTTGTTTTGTTTTTTACAAAGGTCTTCTCAGGCCACAGCAAACTCTTCACTCAAACTGGGAACCTATTGCTTCGCTTAACCTGTTGTTTTGTTTTGTTTAACTGCTGTATGAACTTCTGCTCACAAAACTGGGGGAAATAGGGCTGGATACCAAAAGCACCAAACAGCTCTGCTTAAACCCTTTAATCTTCATTAACATAACCTTCACTGTTGTCTCCAGAGATCTATCACAGTGATTTTAGTAAGGAGACTAGGAAACGTGTGAAGGTAGAATTGAGTCCTTTAGCAGCATTGGGGCAGAGTGACATCGATTTTGGGGAACTACAGCCATCTGCCTGAATAATGGACAGACAACATGTGTTATTTAGGATGCCAATTGAATGTCTTCTAGGGTCATTTGGTTTGAATTAGCAAGAAAGACATACGTCTGAGTTGCAGTAATTGATGAGGGCTGAACAGCCACGATAAGATCTGGACTTAAAGGATATAACCTAGGCTCTTCCTCACAGCTGTGCTGGGTTTTAACGGGACTTTTTCAAGCCTGTTAAGTGAACACAATGGAACCAACACAATGAAGAGATATATCCTTCCCACCCATCCAGAAAAACTCTACAAAATTTGGCTAGCAACAGACTTTGCATGCAAACTTTTGAGTAGAGTTTTTCCAAGCCTGGAGAAAAAGGTCAGAACATCCCCAAACACTTGGGGCTATCTTTTATTTTACACAAACCTGTTCACCCACCACTTGTCTCAGGGAATGACCTTCCACAACCTACATGCTGGGTTTGGTTTGGAAGCAACGTCCCTTGAAAGGAGCTTCACAAGCATCTTTCCTGTCTTGCATGAAATAGCTGCAATGGTGTGGCAGCAGGGGGTAGGCAAATTGGATTGCATGTCACAAAAAAACATTTGATCTTCAGCAGGGGCTTATCTTGTGTTGCATGTCATTACCAATAAGAGGAAATATTCAGGACTGTGTGCTTTGTCTAGACAGCACAGACTGCTCTTAAAGGTTTGGAGTGTAGAGTGTGGTGTTGGAGTTCCTTTTTGGTACAGCCTCTGTTTTTAATGGCAGGCAAGGATGGACAGATCTAATGAAGTGTGGAAGTAGGATCAGGCAGAGCAAGGTCCATCCCACTCCCCTGCTGAGGGTTTTTGTGCTCTTGATCAGTGACATATTTTCTCTGTGGCCCAGGCTGCCATGGAAAACACAGACATGATATTTTCTTCCTCTGATGCCTTCCTTTCATGTTCAGCTTAAAGCACATCAGGCAATGGTCTACTTACCTTGTTTTTGCTGTGCTGCCATCATTGCAGAGTCTTGTCTCACTTCAGCTGTCTAGACATGACCATAGTGTAAATATTAAGTATCACTGACAGCTGAAAGGCTGTTTCCATCTTATCTCCTTAGATGTCAGCAAATAATGTCATGGCATCAGGGATGATACACCATGCCCCAACATAACAGAAGTGACATAACACACTGGAACCAAGACATGACAAAAATTTCAGGCATACACATATGCACTCCTGAACCTCTTTGCAGCTGACAGGGAGAGACAGGAGTAGATCCTGCAAAGTCCATCACACTTTGCAGGAGTTTCACAGCTTCCAACAGATGAACCAGCCAAACCTGCAGCTTGGCCGGGTTCTGCCTTCAGCGTTAAACTGCTCTGAGGAAGAGAACAGCACTAGACATCAGGTTGTTAGACAGAAGGAGTTATGAAGCTTTATTTCTAAGTCATTATTTCCAGCTGAGTCTTGTGTAGCTCACTAGGTAGGTAAGAGCCATTTTCTCTTGACTGCCATTGTGAATTGAACAACAGTAGACTTTGCCATCACCAGAGAGGCTTGATGCTTTAGGGGGAATGGCAGGGCAGGACTTGCACGCCCTGGTGCATCCATACTAAGGTGGTGACAGCTAATCTGCTCTCAGTGCTACCAAGAGCTGCACAAAAACAGACTCAGAGCTCAGTAATTCCTCTTCCAAATCTGTCTTGCCCTTTGCCCAGGTCCTCTCTGGTGTGCATGCATCCACAACGGTGAGGAGCCAGGTTCTCAGCACCCCCACCTCCTCCCAGGCAGATTGTGCTGCTGGTTGCAATGCTATCACCCTGCTGCTGAGGCTATTTTTCTTCTGCAGATCAATAGAGAACTTCAGCTCTGTCTCATCCCAACTGCACTAAACAAGTGGCACTTCAATACCACAATGACAGCTTCCTAAAATACTCCAAGACAGATAGTCAGGGAAAGTCCCATGGGTTAGACTGGAGTGGGGCAGGGGAATGACACTCATCCAAAACACCAAACTTTCCTCAAGGCTGACTTGCCCCTGTCCCAGCCCCAGAAATGAAGAGTTTTCCTCTGCCAGAGGGTTGTAGCCTTTGCCATGTGCAAGGTGCAAACAAGCAGTCAAGGCAGAATTTGGTTTCTTGTCACCTTAACCAGCACCTCAAAAGCTGAAGGTAAGTCCTTGTACATGCAGCAGGCAGGAAAGAAGTCTTTCAGACAGCCTTGCATCTGGGAATCCTCTGCCAAGCACAGACTTTCTGTCACAGAGAGCTCCTCCTTGAAAAGAAATGTGCCCATGACCATTTTGGAGCAATCTGACCTTTTTCATGGAGATATATGCCTCCCTGTCAATGGCTCATAAATGGATGAACAGCTCAGCTCTTTTTAATAGAGTTAGGCACAGGGTAATAATAGACTTGTGCAGCTCTCTCTCTTTGCTTAATTCATCTTTCTACAAATCATTAACATTGTTGGAATAACTGCTATCATTAGCTTGGATTCCTCCTCGCAGCAACCGAGGCAGCATTGCAGTGAACAGCTCCTGGGAAATGGGGTTTGCTCCTGTTTGCACAACAGACACTCAGGGCAGGGCTTTTCATTCTCCTGTCAAAGGAGGAAAGGTGCTGAACAAAGCAGGCTGAACTGCTTTCCTCCTCCACCAAAGAGCAGATCACAGGGATAAGAGGAGACAGAGTGTGGGCTTCAGCTGAGGCTCTCAGCACAGAGATTGTAGCCTGAACCCAGCACAGGTATAAGCCATGCAAGCCTCTCCTACACCTTCTAACCCATGCAAATTTTCCTGTGGTCTCCACACACAAGATGCCTTCCTGCTGCCACAGTTCCTGTGAGGATGATGATCAATAACCAAAACAATTGTAAAATTCTTTTGCTTGTTCTTATTTTCAGAATTTTTGAGCCAAGACCCAGGTGCCTACAGGCTTCAGGGTACAGCATGGCCATGACAGTGATGTCCCTCTGCAGCATCTAACAGGTTTAATGCCAGGTTGATATTCCCTTTGAAGTGTTGGCAGCTGCTGGAAGCTGAACAGAGCCTTGCTGCTGTGTGGCCTGGTGAAACCAGAGCTGGTCTGAGCTAAATTCACAGCGGGCATAGCCTGGTGCTGAATCAAAGCAGCCTGTTCCTGGCACTGCTCTGGGCAACCTGCCTGCCTGCATGGTGGAGGGAGCTCTGCTTATTGCTGCTGCCAGCCACAAGGACATCATGGAGAAGGAAGAAAAACCTCTGGGTGCATTTCTTGGCATGCGCTTTGGTTCATCAGAAAACAACCCAAAGCCCAATCCTGTGGTTCATCAGTGCCCAAATTATTAAACAAGTCCAGAGCAGTGGATGTGTCTGAGCCCTCAAGAGCTCTGGGCCTGATCCCGCGGTTGGAATCTGCACATGTATCTGATTAGCATTGTGGGATCATCCTTTAATTAAATTTACTGTGTTTGGTTTATGAGCACAGCGGTCTGGAGTTGATGACAGCAGTACACAGGATGGGGTCCGTGGCTATTTATGTGTGTTGGGGCGCGATGCACGCTCCCTTTTCATGTGCACAGCCCTAAATGATATCCCTGGGATTGCACATGTGCAGCCGAGAGCAGCAATTGGCCTGGGCTCGGCAGCGTTGTGTGACTCTTCCAGTAATCTGAAATGGTCATTTCCTAGCAGTCTGTTTGTTTCTGTGTCAAGGGAAATAATCTAATTTGAGAGCTGTAAAATTTACAATTATTGTGCAACAATTTTAACGAGGCGGAGTGGAGGGGGGATATCAGGAGAGCATTGGGATAAATTGATGCGGTGTGAAGGTGAAAGCAAGACAAAGCTTCTCCCCAGAAACCAAAATCTGCCACTCCCTTAACAGTGTTGCCATCTGCAATTAATGAAGGCTCACAAATGAACCCAGTCCTCCCATATACCACAAGCAGAATTATGCAGAGATGAGAGACCTATAAAGCACATGGTTTAAAGGCATCCACATCCTCACAAAGCAAGCTGAGCTGGAGTTTGCTGCTCTGACACAACTTTTCCCAGTAAAGTGTCTGGTCCAGATTATGTGTACTATCAAACCTGCTCAGACCACTGGGAGTCAAAGTATCTTGGGCCAGGTTTGTGCACATTATGTTCTCTCTTAAAAGATCTCTGTGGTGAGTCCTGTCTCTCCTGCATTCAGCCCATTCCAGTATTATAAATTTTCAGTCCAGTGGTCCCAGTTTGGCGATGGTGCAGAATTGAGGCCCTTTTCAGGGTTTTACTGGGACTGACCCAGAGAGCAGAACCCACCCAGCCATTAGCACCGACTGGTGCAAGGCATAGTCATTGAACAGGGGATTGTAGGGGCTTCCCTGGTAACACTGAAAATTATCCTCCAGATATTGCTCACAGGGAAGCATCCAAGGACCTAGACAAGATTTTGACTCTGTGGTCATGAAGTTCTACTCTGCTCTTTGCTTCATGTGCAAAAAGCCAGACAGTCCTGTTGTATTTAGTTGACGGGAAGAAACTGCTGTGGAGGTGGCAGCATGGCCCAAAAGCCCTGCTGTGCTCCTTTGGGGTGGAAAGCCAACTGCAGATCCCTCTGGATGGGGTAGCACAGCAGACCCATCTCAGTGAATAGTGCTTGTGACAGGCAGCTAGGATGAGAAGAGAATGGACTCCTGTGTCCTTGGCAAGATGGGAAAACCTCAGTGTCAGGGCACTTGACTGGTTCTTGCTGCTGTTGTGTCCATTGAAAAGGCTGGAGAGGGGAGGACTTGCACCAGTGCCTCTCAGAGTTTTGGGTGAGCCAATACTGCAGCATTTGGTCCTATTTTCCTTTGAGAAGGAGTTTTGCTGGCTGTGTTTCCAAGAAGAGAAAGCTCTGCACTCTTTTTCATCATTAAACCACAGTTACACATGTACCACCTAGGCAAAGACCAGCTAAGACACCCCAGGGTAAGTTCTCTGGGTTTCATTGCTGTTGGCAGGATGGTGAAGGAGAGGATGGGGTTGCCTGCACAGGGTGTTGAATGGTTCTGCTCATGTTTTCCCTAGAACACTGTGCTCATACTCCTGGGAAGAATCTTCTCTCTGTTCTGACATTGCTCATATCTTGCAAACAACTTGACCAAGTGCATCTTTCTCTAATCATGCAAGTCAGTCCCTCTCCATTGCCTGAGCTGTGTTCATGGTGGCCATTATCCAGTTCCTTCTGTCCCCCTCTGGTGTCAGACAAAAGGGGAACCACATCTCGACCACAACTGGGGTTTGTGTCTTTTTGAAACACTCCCCAAGAGGTCACTTCATGTTTCTGTGTGAGCCACTCTATTTCCATCACTAAAGCTGCACTCCAGCTACTGCACAGTGAGCCCTAGAGAGGAGTTCTGGAGGAGGTAAGAGCCAATAAGCAGAGTGGTTAATGAGCTTGTCACAGGCAGCAGTGCATTGGGTTACCACTACCAGAGGTGGCTAGAGCCCAGAAAACTGTCCTCTTCTCCAGCACCTTCAAGCCTCCCTCTGCCCCAGGGCCAGGAGCACTGAGAGCAGGCAGGACCAAAGGGAAAATCACATCTCATAAGCCAGAGGCAAGCTAGATCATCGAAATAAGTGTCCCTAATGCTCAGGAACAGAAGTAGGAGAAAGACCCCAGGACATGTTACACCTCCCTCTGCAAGGTCAAGCCATTCTCCTTGCTGCTCATGTGGTCTCTTCCAAAGCATCTGGAATGAAGAAAACAAGCCCCAAGGAACAGGAAAATGGGGCTGTAAGAGATAAAAATCAGCTTTTGGAGTAGGAGGAGGTGAAGAACCAGGAACAGCTCCTTCATTCCTCTTTTGGGCAGTCTAGGTTAAGGTAACACTATTCCCTTAACAGGTCAGCAAGGACTGTACAACTTTTAACACATATCACATGGCTCACAGGATAAATTCAGAATCCTGCAGGAGAATGGTTCTTGGCAACATGTGTAACTCAGCAGTGGCATCCAAGGAAATGATGGCATCTTGACCAAGGCTGAGCACTCGGAAGGATGTGGAAAAGGGAGAAGCCATTTAAAAAGGCCTCACACTATCCAGATGTGTCACAGGCTTAATTAAGGCACAGAAATTGGAATTGAGTGCAGCAGAAGGGAAGGACAAACCTGTCAGGGCACTTGGCAATGTCTAAACAAGGAAATGGAGCTGTGAACATAGTAGGGGGAAATACAGCTTCTTCTGGCTGGCCCAGGGCTCTTCAGCTGTCCCCTCCAAATCCTGGTGGTGGCCACTGGCTGCTGTGCTAGGCTGGTGGAGCCTCTTTTCACCATCACTTCCCTTGGGGGTCAGTGCATGATAAACCCCAATGGCAAGACAGAAAACAGTGCCATTGGGGGTGGGCACAAGGGGCCATGAGCCAGGGGCCAAGTGTCACTCAAAAAGAAGCCTGGAAAGCAGATCTGATCTATGGATTCATGTTTTCATAACACTGTAGTGCTACAACACTGAGACAAATCATCTGTCAGCCCAAAGAAGTGCATGATGTTGAGATGAAATAGATACAGGAACAGGAGGCTCTTGACATTTACAATATGCATTTCCACAAAGAAAACAAACACAAAAAAAAAGGAGAATACAAAATACAAAGCAATCATCTCACCAGCTCCAAGTACTGGGGGAAAATGAAAGGGAAAATTTCCACCCAAGCTACTTAGAGTGTGATAGAAATGCAAAATTCACACAAGGTTCTTTTTCCTCACTTCAAAACCCACAGGGTCTCTTGACCCAGGTCAGCATTCCTCCACTTTACACACTCAACCTGATCATTCACCTGATGGTTACAGCACCAGGATGAACTGTGAGAGCTTCTCTTGCAGCACCATGAGTAGATACACCATATACCTTCATCTTTCCTCATTTGCTTCCCTTGATAAGTAAATATAGCCCAGGAAATAGCCACTGCTCAAGAGGTGTGAGGGGATAGATCTTGACCCCTTAATGTCATTGAATTACAACGGGACTAAATCATGGACCCCATCAGCACCATGCTAATTTCAACACATTATTCTTTTTAGGCCTTCAATCTACTTCCCCACAGAAATGATAAGTCATGGAAACATGTAAGAGATGGACTTGAGGCAAGGAACAAGGACAGGACAAATCACACTAATTTAATTTACTTGCTTAATTACATTTCATATTTCATTTATTTGAGATATACAGATGAGCAAAATTCATACGGACACAGTTATTGAAAAGCCAAAAATAAAGCCACGAGCAGTTTCATCTTTGAGTTGTGCAGAAAATGAAAGTGAGAAAAGGAGAGAGAGAATGTGTTAGCTAGCAGATGCTGCAAGGGGACAGGGAATATACAGTTTGTTCTTTCTGTGATGTCTCTGACCTCATCTTTCCCTTTTCCACACTATTCCATAAGTATTTTTGTCCTCTTGGTTCTATCACTACATTTTCCCATTCTTGTTTTTGTTTTCCTCCAGAATCCAACCTTCTTTGAGAGGATGTTTCCTGAGCCACATTCTTCTGGTATTCATTGAAATACTTCTCGTGGATGACCAAAGGGGGCTATAAATGACTTTGAGTTACTCCATCTATAACTCAAATCTATCAGAAGTACAGTTTCTCTGACTTATACATATGATAAGAAACAGTTCCAACAAGCAGGATTTCCTAATTTTAATTCCTGAAGTGAATGGTATAAAAATCCCCAGGGATCTGCAAGTTCTGTGCCTCCCAGAGCTTTACATCCTAATTTTATTGCTGTGTTGTATTTTGAGAGCAGCTGGGAACAGTTGAGAATCTGGGGCTCTATCTTCACACATCCAAATCTGTCTTTAAATCTCACTTCTTCAAACAATCTCTCCTTACTTTTTTCAGCACTGACAAGTTCCAGGTGCCCCCATACTCTTCTCCAATGTCTGCTTATCATCTTAAGTGTTGTTCTTACTGTGGAAATGGATTAATCCACATTTACAGCCACACAGAGCAATAAACATGACCATAAAATTATGTTTTTCAAACTATCAGCCAGTGGCCAGATGTAAAGCTTCACAGATGTAGATTGGCACATTATTTCAGCTCCATGAAGTCCTGCACTCTTGCAGAACCACAAAATTGTCACCTGGAGGAGTCTCCAGTGCTCAAGACTGCTGAGAAAAGCCTGGATAAAGCAGTGGCAGCTTCAGCCAGGGTCATAAGCCTGGACAAGCAGAAAACATCATGCCTAAAACCTCATAAGCCTTCTGTCCCTCCTCTGCCACCAATGATGCAAAGCCTCCCCTGTTTAACAAGAGAGGTACAGCCCTCCTGCCTTGCATTACCTCCTCCTGACTTTCACAGATCACATCTCCATGTTTTCTTCATCCCCTCATATGAATCCTAAGATCAGCATCCACATCTGATCTGCCAAAAAACCACAAAAACAAAAAAAAAACCACTTTAGATAATTTAGTCCAGTCCGGGCCACTTTTTAGTCTAAATATGAGTGTAAGAGAGTTCAGATGCATGGACATGAGCTGTGAGATGCCAGTGGCTCTAGCATCAGAGCACAGGCCTTGGCCTATTTTATTTATAAGTAAAGATGTAAGCACTATGTCTTTAGTCAACATGGTTTTTGCTTCTCTGCATCTCAACCAATCCCACCCAAAACTTCTCATCCACAGAGTGTCCTGGCTCTCAGCAATGCTTTACACTGAGATAAGTCACACTTGATGTTGTCTCAAAATTCAGGAAGCAAAAGCAGTGCATTATTGCCAAGTTACTGAAGAACAGATATCAACAAGTGAAAGAATTAACTCACAGGAATCATCTCAGATCAGTGTGTGATCACAGTTCTCAAGAAAGTGAGCAACAAACTGTAAACCATCATCTCTGGCCTGGGCTAACACTGTTTGCTCCAGTGGCCACTTGTCAGCATCTGAGAGATTTGTGTCCAAAGCTTGGTGGGAGAGACTCAGCTGACCCAGGGCTTGCACTGAACAACCTGGCTGTGCAGAGCAGCAGACACTTGTGCAGTTCAGCCCTGCAGCTTTAGGGTCAGATGATCACACCCATTTTCTCTACATTGGCTATAAAAGAAGCCATTTGTGGCACCTTCAGTGCCCACCTCTGTCTCTGCTCTGACCATCATGCCAACACTCAGGCCAGGCAAATTCCCTGAAATATGGGATTGGTGCCTTCAAGCACACTCTGTAACAAACACCCTAGTATTTATCTTCAGGTAGGACTGTGTTGGGAAATTATCTGGCATTTCCCCAGCAGGCTCTTGAACACACAGTATTCACAGATGTATCGAATTTACCTTTTTCCTGTCCAGGTCTAGCACCATTAAACACACTGAGAAGACTTTCAGTACCATCCAAAAGGAAACCATATTCTTAAAAATGGTCCTCACACAGTTTAATCTGAATCACACACATGCTGGACTGTATAAATATCATCGTTATGCCTCATTCCTAGAAAAACAATAAGTATGGAGAGCTTTGTTGTTTGCCTAGGAGGCAAAGCTGGTGCCAGGCAGCACCAGGCAGGCTGCCAGGCAGGAGCTGGACATGGTTACAGAAACTGTCTTTTCTAGATCTGGCCTCTGAAAATGGTGAAAAAGGCTTCTGTGAGTGAAGGAGGTTTTCACATAGGTTGCACATGAAAGGCAAGCAGATGCAAAGGAAGGCTGAATGCTGCACTGATCTCACAGCTTGGGTAAGCTACAGGGGCAAACGCAATGACTCTGGTTAAAATGAGGGGAATCACATTAATTTTCAACTCGATTTATGCCTCCCTATCCTCACTTATGAAAGAGCTTTGATTTTTCAACAGAAATTTAGATATTCCACAAATTCTTCAGAAATTTGTCATTTTTCATCCAGAAGCGCTGCAGTGTTTCCTGAAGGTGGTGTTGACTTATTCCACGCTCCTATTGCTGTCATCATTACCTACAGACCAGCTGGATCACATCCTGTGTGACAAATGTGACCTATCTTTTGGGAACCCTTGTTTGCACGACAAAAGGGCAGCACAACAGGGACTTGGGACTTAGAGGGCAGTGGATGAAGAAGACTGTAAATTCCACAGGTCCTTCTGGTTTGTAATTTTCTGACATTGTCTTTTTTGTGTTTGGCTATTTGAAATCAAGAGGCACTTGTCATATTAAGTAATAAAAGTTTTGGGAGATCTCTAAAATGGTCTTTCTTCCCACCTCATTCCTTGCACCCATCTGGAAACCCTGACCTACTGTGTCTCTGAACAACTGCATCCTTTCATGCAGCACTTGGTGAAAGGGTGGTGAAAGCTGTTGCTGCTCCCTGGGTAAAGCTCATAGTCAGGCACAGGAGTCCCCATTTTACAGATATTTAGAAACAGGTATTTTATTTTACAGAAATTTAGACTACAAATGATCAGATCATACTTACCAGTAAGCATTTAGGAACTATAATCTTGTGCTCTGGCAGAACAGTAAAGCCAACTAAGCTACATTTACAGTATTTCCTTCCTAACATACATATTTCAGCCATAGTTAAAAAAAAGAAAGGTCATCAAAACACAGTCATGTTGTAAAATCTGACCATCTGCAGGGTGGTTGGTGGAAAACCATTTTTACTTTGCCTTGAGAGGCATTTTTCCAAAGCTGTCTAACAGCTACCACCAAAGACCACTAGATTATTTACTAGTCCAACATCTGTCAAGAAATAATTAGGTTGTTAAAGGGAGATTGTTAGTTACTGGCATTAGGTGTCCATTAACATTAATTGAACTCCTCAGAATTATTTAGGAGCAAAGTCTGGCCCCACTGAAGTTAATGGGAGCCTTTCAATTAACTCTTGACTGGCTTGATGGATGGCAGATAGAAAAGTGATGGGTTTCTTTTCAAGCCATAGAGCCATGAATGGCAACATCTGCTACAGGGACATTGTCTCAGAGAGGCTGGGTACTGAGGGAAACAACCCATCCACTCTGGGTAACTCAGTCAAATCTCATCCACCCCTGAAAAAGTACTCAGCTGTCATGTTTGTTCTCTCCTTGAACTGGAAATACACACTGGGGCATAGAGGTGCTTGTTTCTAAGTCAGCCTACATATCCCCCACACCCATATCAGCACAGGGATCCACACAGGGTTTTAAAGATTTAGTTTTTAAATCCATCAGCCTGAATCCAGGCCAGTCCTCGGGGAATATCAGAGCATTTGGAGGATGGTTCATGGTGTAAGTCAGAACAGTCTGCAAGGTGCCTTAGCCCACCCTGGCCTTCATCAGGATGTTTTCCAATTTGAGCTGATGTGATTCTGGTCTGACAATATTTTCTGGTCTGCTAACAAAAGTTTCTGTGGTGATTTTGGGATACCAGGATCGACTCCGCTGCAACAGTGGGGCAGGTGGAAAGGTGGCTCTCACACAGCTGAATTTCAGCCCATCACTCACAGTCCTAAAGCTGAGAACAAGCATACCTTCACAGCCACGTGTGTCTGAAAGAGCAATGAAATCATTGGTGGGTAATTAGCACTGCTGATATTTATACCATTAAGGATCCAGGGAGAAGTGAAACAAGGGTGTGCCTTATATTTGCTGATTGGAGATGATTATGTTTCTGCTGATATTTCAGTGTAATAATTTGCCCTCACCATGTAGTCCACAGGGACAGGTTTGATTTGATCTTCTGGTTGAGAAGCCAGGGTCTAACCTCGATGTCACCTGCAGCATGGAACAATGGACTTTCTAAAAGGAAAACGTTTGTTTTGCACTATTACATGAATACAGATTTCTGGACTTCACTGCTAGGTTAGGAGTTAAACTTTTAGTTATCAGATCCCTTGTGTGATATAAACTATCATTATGAGATACATTTTCTTTCCATTATGCTGTAATAAAACCCTCTTGCTTATAATATAAATATATACATTTCCTCCGAGGCATCCTATTTGCTAAAGAACATCATGGAAATCTAATCTCCTTTTAATCAATAAAACACCAAATGATGTTTCTATTTAATGCAAACTTTGCTTCTTACCATGTAACGAACCTGTTCCTATTAAGAACACAGCCATTAATGGAATAAGCAATGCATTACTACTATTCCACTGCTACAGTCAGGTTTCTCTCAGTATTTCCATTATAAACTCAACTATTTAAGAGTCTGCAATTTTCTGAGCTGGTTTGTCTATAAAATCCTTTTATACTGCTTGAGGGCTTGGGGCTTGGGGGCTTGGCTGGTTATTGTGATGTGCAAGGTCTCTCTCTCTCCCTTGCCCAGTCACAGACTCACTATATGACCCTGGCCAAGTCATTTAACCTTTCAGAACTTTAGTCAGCCCAAATGGAAAAGGGTCTAAAAAAGAGAGATGCCTCAGAGGCAAGAGAGATCCAAGTTTAACTGCATTTGAAAGAATGACCCTAGGGAATGATAATGGACTGGAGAGACTTCTGGTTTTGGGACATGAGTGCAATTTATTGTAAGCCAGTAATGAAAAGAAAATGGAAGCGTGACATTTTGCCAAGAATAAAAACTATGGGTGACTGCTCAAACCATTTCTGATGGATGCCTATAAGAAGAGATAAACAGCTGTAATTTGGGCCAGAAAATACTTATGACCCAATCTATGCTTTTGCAAAGGTACTCTTTATTCCTGCTTTTGTCAAGCTACTGCTGAAGGAAGTTCGAGACCTTTTTCTTCGTAAGAGGCTCACCCGGAATATTTTATATCCTTATTGGGTTGTGCTAGATCTCAGTCATACTGTTTCTATTATCTGATAAATGACAGAACTTTCAATAAAAAGGACAAGAAACATGTATTAGGAAACTCTGAAACATGTATTCACTGGAGCAGAAGTTGAAGGGAATTTGAAGATTAACAAACGCTTTGATGAGCAGACAGCAGAATAAAAGGAGGGGACAGACATTGCACAGCTGAATTTCATGCTCACACCTTCATGAATGCTGCCTCCCATGCAAGCAGATTAGACTGTGAGACTGGATCCTACACTAGGGCAGGGAAAACATGTAAAATTTCCTCCAGTATAGAAGGTCTGTCCCTTGCTTGGACTGCTGACCTGACTTTGCAGTTTAAGGTAGCAGTGGTAGAACAGTTTGAATTTCAAGTTGGTTTAGCAGCTCTAACTCAAAATAAAAGGGAGGATGAAGTTCTACATGCTAACTAGAGCTGATGTCCAAATTACCTTCCCTTTGTTCTTGCTCCAGCCTGAGTGAAGAGGAAGAACTTCACTGTGCTGGTGACTGTGCACTGGAGCAGATTGCCCAGAGTGGCTGTGGAATCTCCCTCCCTGGAGGTATCCTAGAACTGTCTGGATGCAATCCTGTGCAGTGTGCTCTGGGGAGAGCCTGACTGAGCAGGGATGTTGGACTAGATGAGCCATGGTGATCCCTTCCTCACCCATTTTGTGGTTCTGTGAAGGACTTGTACAGCAGATGTGTGTGGAACAGCCTTAATGTGGGAGGAATTGTGGCTGCAGGAGAACTGGAAAGGCCATCCTTGACTCCTCTTTCTTTCTTCCTTGTCTCTGAACAGTGAGACAGAATAAAGGTGAATACTGACTAGGGAACATCACAAGAGAGTATAATGAGAGGATATTTGCTGGCACTTACTGCCATCTTCAGTTTCCAGTCAACGCTAAGGCGTGGATGGCCTGGCACTGTGACCTGGGAGTCTGGTGGTGGGACAATGATTCCCTTGTCATGTTCTTCCAAATTATTGTGTCAGTTGCCTCTATACATGTATAGATATTATTTTTCACCATCATACTCAGTTCATGTTTCTAAGTTTTAATTCACAGGTGTGAGTGTAAGAATGGCCTTTCTAGATTTGGGACTGAATCTCTACTCTGATTGCCAGACTCAGGAACCACAGAGAGGACCTGTCCCTAAATATGCAGGTGAAAAGCAATAGTTACAGTCTCCTCTTGACAGCTGAGGGAACACAAAGCATGAAAAACATTTAAGGTCATTGGAGGTCCCCATAGCAGAGTCAGAAACCAATATTACTTCTCCGAATCCCAACAGAGAGCCTTAATCATGAGACTGGTCAGGTATGATACGTGATGTGCAACAGGTTTTGATTAATAAAGATGGCTGAGGTGTTTCCTGCACCTGAATCTCCAGGAGGATGGACTGAGGGAAGGACCAGTCCATCCATAATGTCCAGTTACCAGCCATGACTGCACTAGTTGGGGGGCAAGGAGGAAAGAGCAAAGGAGGAAATTGGCAGAGAGAGCTGTCACATCCAGAGGCTTTATCCTAGCACAGGTAACACTTTCTTTATTTCACATTTATTTTTTTGCCATGTTAAGGAAGGGGAAAATAGACACGCTTATTTCTCCTGCTCATTTTCCTGGACCATCTGGTGCTGAAGCAGAGATGACATATCACTGCGAAGAAGGGGAAGATGTCACAGCTTTCACTAATAGCTGTGGGAGGAAAATAATTATTTTAAAAGTATGTGGGCTGTGCAAACCGTACTTGTTAAGTCAAACTACCAGGAAACTTATTTCAGACACAAAACATTTGATATTAAGTAATCAGTAATGTTAGAGATCAGCAATCCCAGCTGTAAATGCCGGGCTCAGTTCTGCTGAAAGCACAGCCCTAACTCAGGCCACGTTTCACTGAAGCCCATGCACAATCATTTCTGCTTTCTGTTTTGAGTAAGAATGAGAAATTTTAGACAAGTCTATGCCAGAGATTACTCTCAGTATGTGTATCAGGGATTGCAATCAGGTAAGGAAACAGGTCAGGAGAGAGGTGAAGCCAATAACGTGACATCTATCACCTTCTAAGCAATGACAAGAACATATTGATTCAGTCCCCCTTAGCCCTAGTTCCTTCTGTACTCTAAACCCCTCAGGGTGTCTGTGTACATTTGCAGTTCTAGATAATTTCATAATTTATAATTACTAAACCTTGAAGTACCAGAGATGTGAAGAGAAATGAAGTACTTGTCCTACATAAGGGTACCCAGAAACATCAGTCTCCCTGGACAGAAGCAAGGTAAATTTGCAGTTGTCATTCAGCAGCTTTTTTAGGGGTCTTTTGGAAATATCTTGAGAACTTTTTAATTCAGATGAGAAACTTGCAAGATGTGTGGAATGATAATTGAAAACAGGGCTTTTTTAAAATCAAATTGAACAATTGACTCATGAGTAGTCTTCTTTTTTTGGAATGAAGTGAACATTTCCTCTTCCTCCCCCCAAACAAATCTGTTCCACTGAAATGTTGGCGTTTGAAAAATGTTGATAAACTCTAGCTACAATGAGAGCTAGTCCGAGAATGGAAACAGATTTGGTAAATGAGTGTAAACAAAACAGCTTGAATTTGATTCCTGGTATTTTGTGGAATTGCTTTGCTTGTTCTTTGTAAACAAGTAGAGCAAGGACTTTGGGCATTCAAAATAAACCAAACATAATGCCCAGAATTTGTGCCAGGCTGAACTAATAGTATTCAGTATTCAATAAAGCACAATGCAGCATCCTATTATTTTCCTGTTTGGAGTATTCTTTTAATCAGATAGGAGCAAGTCAGCCAGTGGAAGTAGTGGATATGCAGAATGAACAGTTTAAAAACCAAATACCTGATCATTGCTGTCTGAAAAAATTACTGAGTGCTGAGTAGCAAATACTCATGAAGACATGTGGCTCATGTCTAGACAAAAGCAAGATGGTGTTCAAAATTTCCCTCTTTCCCATAGATATTTGTGGAAATAGAGAAATATGCCCCACTCTACAGTACATCATCTCCTTACTCTACAAAAAAAAGATCATCCTGGAGTGCTCTGGATAGTCCCATGAGTCTAGCTACATTGCAAATGTAAGTTTTCAATGTTGTCAAGCAAGAAATACTTATCAATACTAGTTCAAAGGCATGTTTTCTAACAAAGTAAGTACCTAATCCAACAGGACTTAGCTAAAAGTTCTGGAGAGAAGGTCACAGATAAGACCTCCAGAGGTTTTTGCTGGAAACACTGCACTTGGTTCTTTTTCAAAGGGAGATGCCATATCCAATTGGAAATAAAAGATGTCTATTGGGAACTTAATGCAATTTTATTGGAGCTAAATTCAATCTCTCCTTTTTTGATGCAGTAATGGGTCAGCAAACAGAACTCAAGAGCGCAGCCTCAGACAAGTAATGCTGCTGTGGTCAGAGGTGCCACTGGCAGAAGTGCACTTCATAAACAAGAAACCCCTGAAAAGTTGTTTAGAATACTTAAAAGAATAGTGCTCTTCTCAGTCACTACAGACCTGCAAACTCTCACCAGCAAGGTTTTTCCCAGCCTTCACCACAAACCCAAGCTTCAAACAGAAAATCCATGCCCTAGATAAAGAAGATCGCTTCATTAATGTTATTTTTTTCTCTTTCCTCAAATAGGTTATACAGCAAACTCTCTGCTTCAGCTGATTACAGCACGCCGTGCATGAGGGAGTGGGAGACACACACACAGAGTCAGACCCTCAATTTATATAATCTCCATTGACTTCAGTGGAGTGCCACAAATTTACAGCAAGAAAGGGTCTGCCTACAGACTCCTATGGGACTGATTGGTAACCTACAACAAGCCATTTCCAGGGAGTTAAGTATTTTTGTGAGAATGATTCTTCCCATGTCTTGACTATGAAACAAACAGAGGCAGGGGTTACACTGTGATATTTATGATACCCAAAAGGGAACACAGTGTATTTGAAATGCTTGATAGCCCAATTTACATGTTTATTGCACAAAAGAACCATTTATTTATGGGCAAAAACACCCACCTATACATTTAAAAGTGTTTTTTCAAAAAGGGAATGATTTTGAAAGTACAAAATGAGAATATATTTTTCAACTGTTTTTCTCTCTTCTTTCTCTTGTCTTGGTCACTGAGAAGAAATACAGTAAGGTAACACTTCAAATGGTAGAGATCATTCATAGCATCTCCATCCACTTTCCACACCTGCTTTGGCAGCCTGGCTCGTGTCATAACTATCACAAATTCATTTATAGTTCAGGGGCGTTCTGAGAGGTCAAGCAAGGAGGAAGAAATTCTGATTAAACCACTAGGGAGTCCAGAGAGGAATTTTGCTGTGCTAGGGGTATTCTTGGAGTTATTTGGGTTTTGTGTTTTTGGGTTACTTTTTATTTTAATGCTCACTTACAAAATAACATGCCTTGGAAGTTATTCCTTCTTTTGAGTTTTCCACATTCTTCCTCTGTGGTTGTTTTGGCAGTGATGGTCTAGAAAAGAGTGAGTGCTGAAGACTTTCAGAGATGACAAAAGAGGTCAGGAGAGGTTTCTGTGTCGGTGGCTCTTGGTGAGTTGACAGAGATGGTCCTCTGTGGACTCAGCCTCAAGAAGAGCTGGTACCCTGCTGTCAAGAGTGGCCTGTGCTGTCTTAAAACTGCAAAAAATTGCAATTACAGAAGCAATGAGCTGCCCTGAGCTGGGAGAATTTATGGGCAGGCTTTTCCTCACTGCAGTCCTCATGGATGAAAGAAGCAGTGGTTACCAGCCAAAAATTCCAACTCCCTGCTCTCTGTCCTGCTGGTCTCTAGACACCAGCACCAAGGAAGGAGCCAGGTCCGAATTCCCTGCAGGACTGAACTGTTTGCTTCTTCTCTTTCTCCTTCAGGGCATTTCCTTCCCTCCAGAGGGTGCCTGAGTGCTCTGTAGAGGGTTGGAGAAAGCACAGTTCATCACATGGTATAGAAGAAAATTTATGATAGAGGGTTGCAGTGCACCTCAAAGGACTCTTGGGGTAGGAGTGGGCACATCCTGGGAAAACCAGGCTCTCCTGCCATCTGTTGTGCAGCAGAGCTCTCTCTGCAAGCTGGAATGGGGCATATCAAGGACTTCCCTTGAGCAAATACAGGATAACAATTTCCAAAGCTTTGCATGAAAGGTGGACTCAGGGTGCTACTTCTCCAGCAAGGCAGTAACACTGTGGTGGCAAGTCAGAGTTAGTTAATACAGCAGCTTTTAGCAGGGACTCACCTGGTATATGCAGATAGAGAGGAGGCTCAATTTTCAGTCTCATGCTGCCTATAACACATCACAGGGTCAACAGGCTGCTGTAAAGATCAAGAGAACAGATCAGCCTTCCGAAAATTCAATATTAATTATTGAATATTTATGTTTACCAGGGGGAATGAGTGATCAGAGTTTCTCTCCAAGGCTGTGTATGAATCTTTGTATTTCAAGAACAATATAAATCAGGCCTTTTTATTTGTCATTTGTGTGAGATGAAAATTAACATCATAAACATTATTAATAAGGCATGAATGACAGAAAGGAGAGGAAGCAGAGCAGCTCACTCCCTATAAGTTTCTCTTTCTGTATATTAAGTAGATTTATATCATGTGCTAATTCCCTGCTCTACTCACTTCTTCTCCTTTCTTTCTGGCAAATTAGGGTTTCAATAGCATTCACATGCCCCTGATTAATATACCTGCCCCTCAGCTATCAAATTATAGCCTTTAACAAATATTAACAAATTCATTCTCACAACAACCTTTCTATCAAAGGCACCTAGTACCAGATCTGTTCTCTGGGGTGGCACTGGGAGAGGCAGATGGAGGTCTCAGGGGTGGGTTAAGGCACAGAATAACAACACACCAGCACTAAAACAGAGGCTAAAGGATTGCTACAAAGAATGTGCAGAGCAAGGGTATGCAGACAAGACCTATCGATCACAGTGGACCTTCTGGCCTTCAGAATCCACTTAATAAAAGTTAACTCTCCTTGTCTTCAGGCTCTTTGGCCATACATCTCCACCTCTTTCATAAAGGGAATTATTGTCCTCAGTCTTACGGGTGAGGAAAGTGAGAATCTGAGAAATTAGGGCCCCAGGCTCAGGGATACTCAGGTGTTTGACTTTAACAGAATTTCACTTAAAACTGCAAGTCTGCCAGGTGTGCTGGCTCAATGCTTAACCCTCAGATTTACAGCCCATTTGCTCAGTCTGAGCACAGAGGCAATGGGGAGGGCAGTTTTGTCCACCTTGGTCCTTCTGGGTGACCAGAGAGTGGACATGCAGATGCTGAAGCTCACAGAAAAATCCACAGAGCTGAGGACAGGCATTATCTGCCTACCCATATAGAGACCTGAACACTTGGAACAGACACCAAGGGCTGCAGATGAAACTCCTCCAGCAACTACCAGAGCTCCTATAACTGGGAAGGAAAAGTTGTAAGTGGCTGTTTGGATCACCCCGGGGACACTCCCCAGGCTGCAGTCACCCCTCTCAGTGCTCAGCACCAAAACCTGCCTTTGGACAAAACACATCTTGGCAAAAACATTGCTGCTGGTGAGGTTTTAGTTTCCTTAAAATAGACAGAAAAAATTATGTTCATTCAGTAGTCATTTTTTCCAATGTTTTGTTTCAAAATGCCAGTTCGTTCTATCTTCTCCCCACTCCCTACAAAAACTCCACACAGTCAGTCTACCACTAAAGTTGATTTTTGACTATTCTCCTCCCACAGCTTGCACCCTTCAAATTTCCAGACCAGGTTTGTGTCCAATGGGTAGATGTGTCTCCAGCTATAAAGACAAAACTTCCATGACTGCTGAGAAATCCTCTCTCATGCTCTTCACGCTATTTACCGTGCAATATTTATATATTACAATATTACACCTAATCATAATTAACAATGATACTTAGCAGCATCTATGTGGCTCTTCACACCTTTAAAGTGCTGTGCAAACACTCATTAATTAATCTTTGCTTCAGGGATCCTGTGCAGCAATCTCTTCCACAGGGCATCAAGAGCCAGTCCCCAGGAATGGAGCCATAGCTGCCAGAGCATGCCTGGTGCTGGGGGGGTGCAAATTGCTCCTGCAGGGAAGGTTCAGCTCTCCACTTCTGGGAGGCAGGGAGGGCTGCCTTGCTGTCCCCAGAGGAGATGTGAAATGGCAAAAACCTGGAGGAATGGGCAGCATAGACAAGAGAGGGACAAATGGTGGTGACTAACTGCTCACCCACCCCAGGGCTGGTGCGTGAGGACCTGGAGCCACTTAGTAAAGTTTGTGCCTTTTCTTGGGGCAGCCCCAAACCTGTGTGGGGGTCAAGGTCCTCACAGGTAGCCCAGAGTGGGGGGATGAGGAGACAGAAGGTGGTGGGACAAGGGGTACAACCTCAGCTGCCAGTGTAGGACCCGCTGCAGCATCTGCCCCTTCCAGGTCTCCTTCACACAGCACTCCCCACTGCCCCTGTCTGGGTCCTTGGAGGGGAATTCTCTCCAGTTTGCATGAACAGCAGGTACTTTTTTTTTTTGCATCTTGTGCAGTCCTTTCAATGCTGGTATCTCTGCCTGGATGAAATGCGCCTTTTCTCAGCTTTTCACTGTCTTGCTCTGAAATCTCCGCTCCCATCCCTCCACAGAGCTCAGTAACAGCTTGCTTTGTCTTCCTACTGTCAGCACTCTGCTTTGACCCTTTAATCAGGGGACTTGGCTTTTATCTGGAAGACATATGCCTTAGGTGTCTTGTATAAGGTGCCACACAAAGCAAATTCAGCCAGGCCTGCCAATAACACATCATCTAACCAGATGGGGATAAACAGACTTGAATTCATTTGCTCCTTTTTCTCTACTCAGTAGCACCAGAGAAAAGGCTGTTACTAGCTTTATGTAATGTCTCTGGGTACAGGGTTTTTGTGCTTTGCATTTGAGGAGAGCTTAGGTCAGCCTCACAGCTTCCTTCCATTAGATATGGTTGGCATTAATAAAACGAGAACCCTTTTGCCACTTGTCCTTATGACATTGGAGGTACCAAATATGAATGATGTCATGGAGGGCTTTTTTCTTTTTTTCTCTTTTTTTTTTGTAAGCTCAGTGAAATCTCAGTGGTGCTTTTTTGTGCAATTTGGATAAAACAAGGAGGAAGTGTGAGGCGCCCTAGGCAGAGATATATGGTTTGTGTTGAATTGTCAATGGAGAAGTGACCAAGCTCATTTTTTTTCCTTTGGTGACCTCAGCAAGATTGGTATCTAGATCTCATCAGCTGAAGTGAAAGAGTTATTATTACAGAGCCTGGAGCAGAGCTGACATACTTGCAATGAATGAAGCATTTCTAGCTTAGGGAATTCAAGTGGCCAGGCCAGGGACGTGATCTATACAGTAAGAGCAGAGACACCAGCATTCAGACAGACAAAATGGGCCCAGCCAGTCAAAAGAACAAAGAAACACTTCTGAAAACAATTTTCTTCTGAAAGTACTAATTGGAATATTCAAAAGCAGTATCATTATCTGGTTCCCCATCCCCCAAACACTTTTAAAAGAGATTATCTCTCCTTTGGCCCTCTCCATTAAAATCACCATTTTCTCTCCTTGGGAAATTTCAAAAATTTTAAGAAGTTTAAGAACATCCTTAAAACATCTTTAAAGCAACCAGATTTTATTTAGTTTAGAGCAAACAGACATGGAAACAGTTGCCTTTCTGTGAGGGGACAAATTCCTCCTGTAACAAGGCCAACCTATTCCCTGGATTACACTCCTTGCCATTGTCACAGTTGAATTACAGCTGTGAGTCAGAGACAGTGACACACTATGAAAGTCCTTGGCCATGGGACAGACCTTCTGGGAGGGTGGCAAGGCTTGGTATTTATTATTGGATGTGGTTGATCCAGAAGGAGACACCAGCCCCCCCATCACCATCCTGGAATCTGTACAAAAGGTGCTCACGAGGAGCTCACATTTTAAATAAAGCAAATAAATGCCTGCTCATTTACTGATTGGGATTACAGACACATGGAGATTAGGGCCCTGAGCAGACACCCCCTGAAGTCAACAAGGGGGGAAAAAAATTGCGATCAGCTTAAGTGAGCATATGGCCAGTCACTCTCAGAATCAAGGTCATGTGGGAAACACGCAGCAGCGCTGATATTTCACACCCCAGGTGAGTGCATTAACCCTGCCTGGGAACAGCCATCTCTGTGCACAAACCTCAGCCTCAATTTCAGCAGAAGCAAGGCTGTGATCACACTGCCTGCCAGCTCCGACAAAAATTGACAGAGTGGAAGAGGTCTCAAAGACCATGAAACTTTTGGAGCTTAATTAAAAGCAGCATCTGGGCAAATTAAGGGAGAGACACTGAAATCAGTGCCTCTGCAGACAAAGAGGCAGGCAGCACCTTGCTGCTGCACATCTGCCTTTGCTCTACCAGGGATCTGCAAGGACCTGGAGACACAACAGGGACAGCTCCATCAACCTCCTGCATCACCACTCATGAAATCACTTGTTTTTAGTTGAGATTGTGCAACTGCACACACATCTGAAGGTATGTGATCCCATTTAATGGATATTTTATTATGTATTTGTTGGGCAAAAACTGTACAAAAATAAAAAAATGGAAGGTACTAAGTAGAATTTCTACCTGTTTCAAATATCCTGGGCGCTCAGAAGCAAAAAAAAAAAAAAAGCCAAGCAGGCCACTCTTCTGCTTTACAGAGGATTTTGGTTTTGTCCACTCAGATATTGGTTCCATCAGTCTGTCCACAGCAGTCTTTTGAGACGTGCCACAGCACAGCTCAACCTTGGGCCTCCTTAATCTCATACAGCAGAGTGGTGAAAATAGGCAAGGCCAGATGTTCAAATACCTCACTTTGGCAGCAAGAGAAGCAAATGGAGCAAGAGGTCAAGGGTCAGGAGAAGAGAAATGAGAGAAAGGCCACAACTTTCAGTAAAATAGTACCCAAGCTCAGAAAGGGCATGGAAGCAAAATAATGAAGTCAAGGATCTCACATGCCTCTGCTGCAGCTGGAAAACGCTTAAGCCTGAAAGTCGGATTTAGATCTGTCACAATAACGCTGTGGATTTCAGATTGATTGAATTATAACTCACAGGTGCTCCTTGTTCCATGTACTTCTTCCTTCTTGCCCCCACAACAGGCTTTAAACTCCAGCACACTAGACAGATTAAAAAGGTTGTTCCTTGCATTCTCCTTAACACCAGCAGGTCTCTGTCGTATTTAAAACACGTATTTTAGCACAAAGGGCCCTATGGAGGAAACCCAACTGCTGTCAGAGAGGGCTGTTTTGATGGACTGAGTAAACACGATATTTTGGTGACAGGTAATCTTCATACTGAACTGATTAATTCCAGAACACAGGAACAATGGCCTTTTTCATCTGCTGAATAATGCATGGATGGCACTGCCACTGGTGAGCAGCAGGGTTCCCGGTTAGCGCTAGGAATTCACACACACATGCTATTTTAATAAGCTATCACTGTTAAAGAAGTCTATTTACGTTATTCATCTTCAACATTTGCACAAACATGTCAACTGGGGAAGTGTGTGGGGGGAGGTAGGAGGGAAAAATGAGGTCATATTCATATACACTTTCTTAGCTCTTTAATTTATATAAGCCTGAAAATTAAGCAAAAAACCACTTTAATTGCAAGGGAGTGAAAGTACTATGACCACCACCTGAAACCTAGATAACATCAACACAGTGCAAATAGACCATAGCAGAAGAGAAAAGCCAGGTCAAGGATTACATGGAGAGCTGGGCATGGGTTGCTCCAGAGCTTTGTGAACTGGAACCATCCTGGGTTTTGGCCGTCAGGCTGCTCCACTGTGCCACTGGTCCCTTTGGAGCCACCTGGGCCATGACCTTGTCACTGTCTCCCCATGAACCAGCCAAGACCTCCCAGAGCAGCCAGATCTAATAGGTGTCCTGGCCACCCTGCTGTAATACCCTAAGGTTTGGGACAGGGGCCACCAGTCCAGAACTCAGGGCTGTTCCACTTGGGTTATGAATTGCAGGCAGCAAAAGGAAGAAATCAGCTCTTAATTATGGCATCAAGGGTCAGATTGACTCTTAAATTTAAGTGTATTGTAAGCTAGATGCTTAATGTCTTTTGTAGCCAATGGAGACCTAGTCAATGCTCATCATCTGTAGAAGTTCATTGTTCTTGATTCTACATAATATTGATCAGGAGATAAAATATTTTGCCTAAAAGAAGCATCTGGCACCATCAGAGCTTCTGGAATGTCCTGGATAGCTCCCAGCTACTTCTCCATAGGGGTGCAGTTTTCCATAGATTTTGGGTAATGTTTGCTAGCCCCAGGGAGATATCTTGGATAAAAGAGGGCATTTAAAATGACATCAGATACCCATGTTTAGACAAATGCATGACATCCTTGACCTTCACTGACTATAATGGGAATTTGGACAGCTGGGCATCTAAATCTGTGGGCTGAATCCCACCCAAAAATGTCAAAGTCTCCTCGTTTTCAGCAGAGAAGGCTATTAGAGGCCAGATTTTCAAGAAAGCAGCTCCTTTTTTGGCATCCATTCAGCTGCAAACTTGCAAGTGTGATCAAAGCAAGGCTGAGTCCCCCTGAACGAGACGGGGGCTGAGCAGGGGAAGCCCATCTGCTGCCCCTCTCCTCATGCCCCAGCTACTCAGTTCAAAGTAGAGGTTAAATCTGGTCTGAGGACAGACCTGGAAGGCCCAGACCCAGGAGCACAAGGTGTGTGCAGTGGATCTGGGTGTGCACAGCATGGGACACACAATCACACCTGGTCCCACAGGACACTGAAACCAGCAGATCACTCTCCAGCACTGATGGAAATATGATAATTGCTCCTTTTCCCCAGGTCATTGATTCCTTATCTATTTCCCTCAGAAATAAAGTGCTTTTAAAGCAGGGAGAAAACTGCTCTACCCCAAGCAGTTCATCTCATACGTGGCTCCCATTTTATTTCATCGTTTTGGATCTTGATGCTGGTCCAGCTTCATCCCCAATGACCTCACACCCAAGGCTTCATTTGCACAGTAAGTATTGCTGTCATAATGTTCATTGCTTTAAATCATACTTCAAAATTTTGCTGCTTCTTAGCTGCCTGGAAGGATGTTTCTCTCCCCTTTTGGGGCATGCATCTCTGGAAAGTTACAGGCAGAAATTTCTTACTATTTGGAGAGTGGGGCTGTTCCCAAAAGAGCATAAGAGCATGCATAAGCATGTTTTTCAAGGCATGATTATTTTACTACATAACAGCCCAATGGTTTATATAATTCTATTAGAAGCTTTGAGGCTTTATTTATTTTATTTCTTTTGGCTTTGCAAATAGAAAAATAGG
Source organism: Toxostoma redivivum (assembly GCA_013397375.1). Lineage (NCBI taxonomy): Eukaryota > Metazoa > Chordata > Aves > Passeriformes > Mimidae > Toxostoma > Toxostoma redivivum. Next base: position 270,320 of record VXBI01008355.1, on the reverse strand, counting down.
GGGGAAAATTACCCAAATCTTTGCTATGGGACACTCTGGAATGTATTAATGTACATGGGGGCTGAGGAGTGCCCAGCTATGAGAGGAAGGAGTTGGAGCCCGGGGTGGCCCCAGCATCACATTGTGAAATGTGTTTTTTCAGTTTCTCTGGGGACAGTAATTGCACACGTCAGAAAAGCTTTAAGGAAACCAATGTAGAGGGTAATGGCTGCATAAGGAGATCAACTGGCACAACACATTGAACTAATTTTCTTCCAACCTCCCCCAAATTTTTCTTTAAAATCCATCCCATTCTGTTTGTAGAGAAGCATGAGAAACTTCCCTGAAGTTTTCTGAGAAACCAGGGGAGGAGAAATGGTGGTCAGTTAGAGAACCTTTTCTTCCTTTGTGGCTCTCCCATCTTCCTCAGCCCAACCATAATTAAACTTTCTGTTGCACCCACTGTGGTGGTCACTAATGGGAAAATGCAAACAGACATCCCACCTCTGCAGGGATTATATTCCAAAATTATAAAACCAGGGAGAATTGTCATGCTGTTAGCACAGCCATGGTAAGCAATGGGGACTTTTTAAAAGTTATTCACCAACACTTCCAGCCAGCTTTTCAGCACCTGCAGACAACAGGGCGTTTGCTCTTCTCAAACAAAATTTTGAAGGAACTGATTTTGTCAGCGCTGATTTTGGTTGTTTGCTGCGAAACAGCAGAAGCGTGGCCTGGTTTTCAGCAATTTGTCTTCTAATACTCCAACCTCACTTAACCTGGCTCAGTTTTTCTGAATATCTTTTGAGCTCCCACACAGTCTATAACAGGATTTTCCCCATAGCTCCCTGCAGAACGCTACTCTGCAGTGATTTGGAGGAGCGAAGGAAGCAGGAGCTGAAGGAGAGAGGAAAAAAGCTATTTTGAGCACAAAGCCTCTAGGCAGATGTAGCTTGTGGAACTATCACATGCAGCCCGAGTTATTGGAGCAAATCAATACTAATTATTTTAAGGCTGAGGCCTTATGCTGGGGTTTCTCAGTGCTCATGGTGATCTTTTATTGCTTCTTTTGTAAATTTGCGGTGTGAGCTGTTATCGTGGTGTGCAGAGCAAGGGTGCTCTGAGGAAAGGAAAAGTCCCACTGCTTAGTCTCACCATACTCTCCAGCACCCTTGTACAACTTCTGTCTGCAGTAGGCTGTGCAAACCCCAGTGAGGGATGGATTTCATGCTTTGAGTCCTTTGCAGGATGGGAGGTTTCCAAAAACTCCTGTCCTTCAAGGATAGGACCATGCTCAGACCTTTGCTTTAGGAGAAAAGATTCCTTCAAGGCCTCTTCAAGTAGCCTCACCACAAATGAGAAAATAAAGGAGTTTGAGATCCACAAACTGAGCACTGGTGCTGCCTCAAAGCAGGAAGACTGAATGTTCCTGAATCAGTGCAGCTGAGGGCACCTTCTCCACTCTCTTCCACCAAGGAAGATGCTCCATCCCCTTCACGAAGGCAGCACTCTCTTGGCTATTGCCCTACTCATTTATTGGACACAGCTCATGCAGTTTGCAGCCATAACTCAAGACCAGAATCCTATCAGTGGTCCAAACTCTCCCCCCAATCAACACAGTTGTTTATTGAGTCTCCACTGATACTGAAGATGAATTTTCAAGGGAAAATTGCCCTTATCTGGCAGGCAGATACCTAAAACTCTCAATCCAGTGGCTGCTCAGCCCAAACCTGAGAGTTATCCTGTGGTGAAGGCTGATGTTTCACATCTCACTGCTGCCCAGCACAGCCTCTGTGGGTTTGGTATTACCCATACCCCAAATAGGATCATACAACAGAAGTGATCTGCAGCAGCCACCCCACAGTATTTTTTATTACCTCCAGAAGCTCCTGTATTCCTTCTGCTGCCTTCTGATCTTGAAGAAAGAGGAGCTAAGAGGCAGAAGTGCTGTGCAGAGCCATTCCTGGTCTGTACAGGGTGTAGGAATGCAGCTGCACCTCAGCACTGTGCTCAAGTAATCATGAGTACAGCAGAGCTGGCTTTGATGCATGACATGGGGCTGAGAAGGGCAAGGGTAGCCAGAAGGTCGACCATAAAAATCAGTGCAGTGGTATCCACCACCATTTAGTTTCTCCATTTTACAGGAGGGGTTATAATGTTTTTCTTTTTTAAAGGCTCTTCCCTGCATTGATTTTATTTCCTGTGATTCAGTGGCTGGACCAGGAAACATAAAATGAATTATCTGTTTCATTCTATGAGGTGTTTTCATACTTAGGATTTTTTAGAAGAATAAAAATAATTATATTTCCAATGAAAATACTGATTTGATATGTAAAGTTTTGGTTTAGCAAAAAGCAAGGTGCAAGGCTGCAATATTTTCAAAAATATTTTTCTTACATTTTTGGAGGTGAAAAACCCTGAAAATGTGGTGTGATTTTGCCAAGTTTCAGTTTAACCAGAAATGACTTGTTTATAGTGAGTGAACTACTGTCTGAGAACTTGCTTCATGTAGCTCCATTCTCCACTAACCCCTTTTTGTCTTTTTAGAATCGAAATTCTTCAGGGAAGAGACTGACTTTCCTTTCGCACAGGGGAGAGCACTTTGAAGATAAAAATTGTTAGAGCAGTGCTAAGTATTGTGTAGCCTCGGAAGAATGTGTTATCAGCTTACAAAGCCCCTTTGAAAAGTAGCATACACTCAAAGACACTGACATCTGTCTGTAAAAAGAAAAAAAATAAAAAAGAGAAGTGTAGGTGGGGTTTACTGTCTGCTATATAACTTTCTCCTAGACCTTGACTGCATGAAACATACTGCAAGTGAGGCAGAGTTTTTCGCAGTAACAACTACTCTTGATGAAACTGTTTTTAAGAATTCTGTAGCAGCACAGGGATGCCAAGGATTTCTGCCTTCAGATCCACAAAAACCTCCCTGGGTCACAGCAGACCAGCCCAGACTGCACAAAGACATGACTCAGCAGATCAAGGTTTGTTAACCAACAGCTGGTTTTCAGGTGAGCTTCTGAGAAATTGCATTCTAGAAAGGTTTTTCTCATTGTCTCAGTGAGTATCACTGCAGCAAACGAAGTCATCAGCACAAGCAGAGCTTCAGAGATCTGTGTGTGAGACCCATCTGTTCTGTATTGTCTTTATAAGGGAAATTAACTTGTGACTTCTCCCTCCCTGGCTAGGCTATCTGTCTGAAACGCTGCAGGGAACTCCAGGAATAATGCCTGGTGTTTCTTCAGTCATGTCTGTCATTCTGCTGTATTCTGGCTGGTGGGAGATGGACACTGATGGGAGAACTGGGACTATTTACTCATCTCTTGAAGGAGTTGCCCTTCTTGCCTCTACTCTACCACTGCTGGCCATGTCTATGCCACAGCCAGTTCTACAGACCCATGTACCCAGGCTGCTTCACCTCTAGTCCAGTCAGTGCTGGTTGCCAAAGAAAAGATCCTGCCTGTGCATTCAGAGCAGGAAAAAATATCCTCTGAAAAGAGTGAGACCAGCAATCATTGCTGACAGGCTGTGTCCTGGGCACACACTCAAGTGCTGCTGCTCATCCAGCAGCCTTCACAGCCCAGCACCAAGGCTCCTCTTTGGAGACACCCTAAGTCAGCTGGGGCAGAGAGGCTGAGGAGCTGGGGACTCCCCTGGACTGCTATCCAACTTTTTAAGGTCCTAGAGATGCTTTAGCACCTGCAGGATTGAAGGGTGGATGGTACTTTAGCTCATGGGTTCAGAGACCTGCTGTGCATGGGTCCAGTTGGTGATTTCTGATCGTGGTGCCCTGTGGTGCAAGAGAGGCTGTCTGGGGCACCCAGCTCTGCTCCCAGCTCCAGGGACAGCCCTTGGAGTTGGTGACATGCTCCACCCTGTAGCAGAATCTCACTTTGCCAAAGCAAGTGGTGAGTCTGAAGGACAAAAGCCCCGCAGAGCAAAGAGATTCCCTCCTTTCCCTTAACATCCAAGAGTGATTCTGCCAATTCATCTTCCAGAATTGCTTGGGAGCACAGGGCAGTCTGACCTTGCAGATCAGCCACAGGACTGGGAGCCACAGGAGAGCTTGGAAAGACACTTCAGCCAAATGGAAATTTTCTTCAGAGACCCCCTAACTTCCCTATGCCTCTGCATCACTGTCCTGCATCTCACATGGGTGCATGAAGTCCAGCTGCTTCTCCTACTCTTGACACACTTGTGCATCTGCTAAGGGGCTATTCAGCCTAATTAAACTGGAGGTCCCATCTACAGCTGTCACAGAACTGCATCCACTTCTAATTTTCGCAAGAAGGCTCTGCTGTGAAGCAGAGCACAGCCTGTGCCTCCTATTGACCCCAGCTGCCTCCCCAGCTCTGAAAAGCTCAAACAAAACTGTATGAACCCATCCACATGCAGGAATGTAGGAAAATTACCCATGAAATAAGGGTAAACACCTCAAGCCATAAGCTCTCAGCTAGAGCATAAACTGTTAATAAGTAGTTATTATCTTTTGTTTGTTTATTTGTTTGTTTAGTTTCAAGACTTCCATTGAAAGCAAACCCATGTCCTGGGGCAAGAGAAGAGCTGAACTTGATCTGTGAAAAAGTGCATTAAGGCAACTTGTTTTCTGAGGACATCATTTAAAAATTTTGGTCTCAAAAATAAAAGGTTGAGCACTATCCTTACCAGGCATGTTTACCTTCTAGAACCTGGTAGTCATTTTCTAAACCTGGAGCAGTAAATTTGTCTAATCCCAGCTCAGATTTAACTGATGATTTGCCACAGACGTTTGAAAGAGAAACCTTTGCAGCCTCTCAGTCACTCCCATCTTGTCTTTATGTGGCAGGAGCTTTCAGAGCCATCACAGTGCTCATTTATTGGCATTAGGCTTTCAGAGTATCCCTCAGAGACGATAGCTAAACTGCCAACAGCTCTTTCAGTCACCTTCTGAACTTAGGGCTTTATATCCTTCCTCCCAACAATACATAATTTTTATGGGCTGCTTCCCAAGTGAAGACCCCAAAGCACTTTACACAAGGTCAGCAGCAGCACCTCATTTCTCCAAAGGAAAATTGCACACAGACAAAGTGGAAACCCCAGATCACATCATCAGAGTCCCAAATAAATGTAGGCAACTGTGGGACATAATTCTGCCTGTTTGTTTGAGCCACCCACGCTGGTGACCCACAAGGACATCATAAGTTCAAGGTTACTGGAAGATGTCCCCATGCCCCAGAAAACATTTTCAGGAGGTCCTAAATGTTCTTTGGGATATATAGGCACAGATTAATGTTTTTCCCTCTTTGTTCAGATCCTCTTGCTGCACCACACTGACTCCATGTGGTGTTGGCTGAGGGAAAACTATCCAGGAGAAGGTGGGATTGCTGGGATGTGAGCAGAGGGAAAAGAATGGTGAGCAGTGATGTTCACATCACACTAACTATCTTTACCCAGAGCACATGTTCATGGCCCTTATTGAGCATTTCCAATTTCATGTATTCAAATACTTGTTTAAATGGGGGGAAAAACCCACATTTTTGTAAAATGCACTCTTAACTCCTGTTGAGAGGCAAGGTTGGAGACATGACACTGAAAATGAAGGGTTACTTCTACTTTACTTATGAAATCCTAACCTCTTGTTGATGTATCTTCATCCCAAATAACTTTTGAACCGAATAGACACTTCACACCAATAAGAAAGAGATGAAACATTCCCAAATTTTAGAGGTTCCTTCAAGTTTCATAAAAATATGCAGCCAGGTAGATGAGAGGGCTCCAAGCAGAAGGAAGAGTGGAGACCCCAAGGAGTGTTAGATGTGAGAGGAGCCAAATAGAGACATACACACACATGAAAACACAGAGCTCTCCGTGCCCCAGCTGATGGATAATCCTGACTTTGTCTCTGTGCCAGAGAATCCAAACATCAGACAAGCCCTGGAAATGAGGCTGCTTTGATCCTGCCGCAGGCTGAATGGCTGATCGCCCATGGAATTTGCCCTCCTAAGGCTGGAACAAAGAACTCCGATGAATGAGGGGAGGCAGGACAGCAGCAGCGACCTCCCGAAATTCTGCCCGTGCCCTCCCACACCCCTCAGTGGCTCACCTTGTCATTTGCTTGCCATGTTCTCACTGCAAACACTGCTTCCTTTAAGCTGTGGCTGAGGACTAAAACAGAAAGCGTGGTGGGGAGCCCTGACAGGACAGAGCTTTCCCACAGTGACACCTCCAGACCATCCAACAGCATCCCTTGGAGATGCTATTGAAATACATCCTGTTAAAGAGGCAATCCCAAGGGCTGCAGTGTTCCTAGGTCCTGATATCCATTGCTTTGTCCAAGGGGAAAATCTGCTTTTCTCCCAGAAGGAATGTGTTCTTGGTATTTTTAGGGTTTTTCAGGTGTTTTTTGGGGTACCCTTCCTGCTGCACAGGTGTGTAGGTGACCATGTGGGTGTTTTGGGGGTGCAGAGGCAGTTTTTGGGGTGCTCACTTGTTGTACAGGTGTGTAGGTGACTGTGGGGGCGTTTTGGGGTTATTTTGATTATTTTGGGGTGTTTTTGGGATGCCCACCTGCTGCATAGGTGTGTAGGTGACAGTGTGGACCAACCAGGAGAAGTTTCTCAAGGGTTAAAGCCCCCAGCATGATCACCTGTGCTTGCCCCTGATCCATCCTGTGCCTCCAAACATCAGGAGGTGGAGATGAACCAACACGGCCCCAGCCACAGAAACACTTCTAAACTTGGCACAGATTTACTTAGATGAGAGTGCTAAGGAGCCTTAAGCCCTCCTTTCCCCCTTACTGGCACCACTGCACGCTCCCATGGTGAGGTAAGAGTCCCATGGACATGACCTGTTCCCATTTCCCACTGGAGCTATGTCCATCCCCACACTGAGCTGCAGGAATGCAGGGGAGCCAAAGACTTGCAGTGCTTTTTGTATCCCCTTACAATCTCTGTGTTGGGAGCTCAAAATATGGCCATGCTTCCTTTGTTTGTGAAGCATCAGGGACTTGCAGAGCACTGAGCATACTCACAAAAAGGTATTTTGTGGTGGCCCTGAGAAGCCAACCAGGTTGTCCTCTGTGTTGTGGAAATCCCCAGTGACAGCTTCTGCTGTGGAAGTGGTGAATGTGATTCCAAAGCCACCCCTCTGCAAGCCACCATTTATCCAGCTGGTGAGCAATGCTGCCCCCAGATTACAATTCTTAATTTAGAGACTCTCTTCTGACATTTTGACTACTACGGCCTGATGCTCGCAAGCTGTGCTCAGAGAGGGTGAAATTCAGCTCCTCCAATCACACCCAGTTTCTCTCTCACACTTTCTTTTCTTCCCTTCCCAATTCATTAAAAATAATCTATGAAAAATGTCACTGATTTCCAGGAAAAGCATGGGTCTGACCAAGGCAAAAGTCAACCCCTTAATTTAAAACAGTTGAGGGGGGGATAACCCATTGAGGCTGCTCAGCAAATGCACAAACAGTTTGTAATTACAGGAGCAGGCTGGGAAAACAGGACCTATCTAGGGAATATTCTTATTAAATAAAGCAGAATTCTGTCACCTTCTTAATCATGAAATATTGATGAAACTGTAAGCAGCCCCTCTGAGGTTTTAGCCTTTGCCCTCTCCTTGTGTGTGTATATGTGTCCACACAAAGACAAAGGGGAAAAAAACACGCTCAAAACCTGCCCCTGGAGCTGCAGAATTCTAACCAAGCTGCTCTGTGCCAGTGGTTTTTGCTGAGCTTGCACAGGCATATGGATTGGAGAAATAAAAATTCTTCACTCGGCACAACCAGAAACTTCTTTCAGACTGAATGAGTAATGAAGGGGTGATTAAACAGAGCTGAGAAAGAAAGGACATATTAAAGGGAGGGCTGTCCCATGAATCAGCAGAGGAAAGGCCAGTCTTCCTCACTTTGATCCACTCTAAATAGCAGTAAAAAGCTATTTTTTTTAAGGAGCTACTGAACTCCAGGTACCCTGGAATACTGAACCTTCCCCTGGCCTGATGGAGAAATGCTTGTAGCTCTAGGGCTTGTTACTGGCAAAGCAAGCAATGGGATCTCTCTTCACAAGCCAAAGGCCAACCAGAGCAGCATTTGGGGTGCTGGAGCTCTGAGCACTCACGTTCTTCCTTGAGAATTCAGAGAGTCCCAGAGAAAACAGCGCCCAAGTCACCACAGCCTGTGAGCTCCTGCTGGATGGACTCAATATTCATCAAGAGCAACATCTGGGGACATCTGGAGCTGGGACAAGCCCCCACTGGCCCTTGGTCTTAGAGGTAGCTGAGATGCTACAGCTTGGAGGTTCACACTATCCATCTTTGGGGTACCAGAAGCTCACCAGCCCCTCAGCAGAGGAGCGAGTCAGCTCCAGGCAGCACCACACCTCTCACACCATTTAGCTCATGCCTTGGCACTGCCAGCTGCAGCCATCAATTTTCTAGGGGGCCTCAGCAACAGGAGCCCAGAAAAGCCCTGAGGGGGAAGAGCCAGGGACTATGAATAATGTGGGTGAAAACAAGAAGTGTAGAGAAGAAAAATCACAGGCAAATTTTCATCCCTTCACACTCCTCTGTGTAGTGGGAAGGGACAGAAACTCTTTTCAAACCAAAATAACTATGCTCCATTCCACTTCTGTGACTCAACTCCATGGTCCTAACTGAGACAAATAAATAAAGAAAAATGAGAGCATCCCAGAAGGAGAGAAACAGACATTAGGAACCACAGGCAAGAACTGGGAGGCCAGTGCATCACCAGTAATGGATCCCAAAATGCAGACACTCGTCTGAGTCTGAGTTTCATCATCACTTCTGCAAGGGTGGATGAACAGGGCTTTGGAAAGAAAAATAGATGTGAAAGAAGGACTGACCACAAGGATAGGAACAGCAGTTGCTACGTGAGGGTATTGGGACTTTCCTGACAAGGAAATATCACAACTGGGAGTAACTGGAAAAGGGAACTGGGGCCAGGCTGGCTGGAAAGCAGGGGCAGGAAGGATCAAAGCACTAGAGGAGAAAGGAGGACAAAGAGGGGGAGGCTGCAATGGCTTAGAGAGGGAGAGATGCATCAAGCAGCAGGGGAGCCTTCTCTCTGCCCACTGCGGTAATGGGGTCTTTGTTCTGCTCCTTTCATGTCCGCGCACATCCCGGCCCATGGACAGCCGACAGGAGCTGAATCAATCATCCCTGGTCCCAGCGGAGGGCAGGGCGTGATTGATTTGCTCTCCCTGATGGTTGGCTCTGAAAGGACAAGCTCTCATTACAGTTTGTGCCTGGGTACCGTTCTTTACTCCAGGTCTAAATGCTGCAAAACATCCCACCTCCACCACGGGATGATTCTGTACCACAGTTTCTTTCCCAACTCCCTGAGAAAGCTGTTAAAAAAATAAAAATCTACATTAATAAAAACCCAAAACAAGACATGTCCCCCAAATTTAAAACTTGCTGCTGAAACATAAAGCTGGGGCCGTGATGGGTGATTTTAGTACTCATCTGCTCCAAATTCCAGTCATGCTTGTCACACTCCCACAGCCTCTCTCTAATTGTCAGGCACAGCCCTTTGTATTCCTAATCAGCCCTGAAAAGCCTCTCCCGTGATCTGTGGGCACCCCGGGGTGGCTGCATGTGGGGCCGGGCTGAGGCAGCCCTGCTCCTGCTCTGGCATGCTGCAGCTGCCAGCTGCTCCGGGAGGATGCTGCAAGGGACAAGGACGGCCCCCAGGGACCAGAGGGACATGGAGACACCCTGCCCAAGGGCAAAAGCTGGCACACGGAGGCAGGTGGCTCATGGATGCCGTCTTGGGGTGACTTTATGATGCTCCTACCCCCAAATCATCTGTTCTGTTGGTGTTGGATATTGAGTTTTGCAGCTTTCAGACTTGTTCCAGGAATGAAAGGGGAGAGCAGAGTGCAGAGTTTGTTATCAGGGACTGCACTGGCTCCCCCACATCCTTCTCACAGACTGTTGTCTGCAGTGGACTGCAGGCAAGAGCTCTCCTTTGCTTTTGGTTAGTTTTTCTGGCTAGCTGAGGCAAAGAAGCTCCCTGGACTGTGTCCTTTTTTCCTTTTTCTTGGAATTGTTTGAACCTGCTCTGGACTGAAAACCCAGAGGAGCACTGGGAGCTCACACCTGTGGCTCACCTGGGCTGTGACATTTCCCAGCTCTGGAGGGACTGAGAACAGCCTGAGTGAGTTGGGCTGAACCCACGGAAGAGACTCTGCTGAATTTGTCATCTCTTCGGAGCAGCAAGAGGTTTTGCTGTTTAGTATTGTTCATTTTTGTGCTGGGAAGTGCTTTGCCTTTTAAATAAACAGTTTTCCCCCACTTTTCTCCAAAGAAATATTTTTACCCGAACCAGCTGGAGGAGGGACTGCTTGAATCTGTTTCCTAGAGGGACTCCATTCAGAGGTTTCCTCCCAAATCTGCCCTAAACCAGGACAGATGCACATTCAGGAGCAGAGAAGAGGTGATGCCACCCAGCTCAGGTCCATCTGTGTCACCAAGGCTGAGCCCAGTCCTTCTGGCTGAGCTTATGTTGTACTTTCTGCAATGGACAGTGCTGCTGATGAGTCAAATATACATCTGTGGGAAGGGACAATCATTTCAACAAGTTTTTCCCTCTTTGGTGTTGTCGCTGTAGAGGTGGGTGCAGCATACAAAAAGACACACTACATTTCAGAAGGCTAATATTCCATTTATTACAACAGCATGCTGTCTTTTATGCCCTCTACAAAGTTTACACTTTATTCATTGCTTACAATTAGTCAATATAACATTGATTGGTGTAAAGCCATCTATGCCTCTCTTTTCCTCAAAACTTTTCTAAAATTACTTTTCCCAGCTCAGGTTTTCTTTCCACTTATCTCCTTCTTCTCTTCTTGGTCTTCTCTTCTTCTTGGCCAACAGCCTTGATAGAATACTTTTCAGAAATAACCCTTATTCATTAACCCTCTCTGGCCCACAAACCAGCTGTGGGTCCTACTATACAGTCTAGCTTAAGCATTCCACTGATTCCAGACATGGGTGGAGGCAACACTGTTATGTACCAGGGCCATTGCAATGTTAAGCAGACAGTTTATCTGCAGGCTTTAATTATTCACCACTTTAAATTCTCCCCACCTACATGTTCACGTACCCTTCAGCAACTTTTACTTTTAATCAAATCATCCACAACAAGGTTCTCCTTTAAGTGTTGCTCATGGAAACATGGAACAATTTCAGCTGGAAAAGAACCCTTAGGATCATGGAGCAATGAATGATGATGCTCTCCAGTCCATCACCTTGCTCGCTGAAATGTATCTGATGAGATGAAACTCAGCTGCGTAAAATGGACTGAGTGTTGTGGAGAATTTAGAGCCAAACAAATTGCTTCAAAAAAAGTCCTGCACAAACCCAAATCTTCTGCATGGATTGGTTGGAGGAGAGAAGGAGTCTCAGGGAGAGGAGGCTTTCAGAACCAACTCATCTGAGAAGCGTCTGAGAAAACCAAAGTGTCTGAGTTATAGGAGCAGCAGAATAAGGCAACCATAGTGAGATTGAAGCATGTCAGAACAACCAGACACGGATTTTGCTAGTGATGTCCTTCTGAGCAGGTCCTTACAACTACCCTGCTCTCTTTCTGGGCAGAGGAGTGATTGTCATGCCAGGTCTGTGCTGATGCAATCAAGTATCCAGCACAAAGCATTCCCTGGTTTCAGCACTTGATGGGTTAAAAAAGTGTTAGCACAGCCCAGGCTTCCACAGGCAGTTTGCAGCTTAGCTGTTAATTTGGGAATGTCTCAACTTCACCTCCAAGTCTTGAAACTCTGCCATGCCTTTTCATTAGCTGTGTTTTCCTTCTGGAAACTACCACATATCTGTATCGCTAGATCTTTACAACAAAGCCCAAAGGGTTTTATGCTCTTCAGTGAGTGTTCCTGACTGTTCCCAGCTCACTTCACTAGGAAAAGCTGCTTCTGCTGGCTGCATTTACTGCTCATATAGGCAATACATCTTCCAGATTCTTTCCACCTTTCTCCTTTTTACTAGAGATGTGCTCCAACATGAGAACAGACTAAGCTGAAGCAGAGGAAATGTTGCAGCCATGTTGGCCCAGTAATTTTATAGCAGAAATTTCTTTGGGAATCAGCACAGAGCTCTGCACAGACAGCAATAACTGTTTGTGTAACAGTTTGTTTAACTCCAGCCTTGCTTCTAATAGCATCCAGTGGATGCAGTAAATCTCAAGAAGTAAGATTCCTGTTTTCACAAAAAAAAAAAAGAAAGGAAAACAAGGAAAAAAATATACTAGTATAATACTAATGAAGACATTATTCTGATTTCATCTTGTACTCTATGACAAGGTGCAGCAAGGGCCAGCTGTTCCCTGAGGGTATCCCTAAGACCAAAGGAGACACAGCAAGACACCAGCTACAACCTACCTTTGAAACACCGTCCTAAACATCATTTCTCTCTCTGCTTTGTCCTGGCTCCTGTAGAGCTGCCCAGGTTTGTACCAGTTCAGATCTAGGCTCTCCAGTCCTAGATCTTCTGGGATTTATGCTGGTCTAGAAACCACAAATAACAGCAGGGAATAGCTCCTACTGCACCAAGTTCTACACAAATATGAGGTAAGAGATGTTATCTAAAGAAGCTCACTAAAAGAAAAAGGCCCCTCACTACACATTGAGGGTCTGGAGCTTGTCCAGAGGAGGGAATGGAGCTGGGGAAGGTTCTGGAGCAGGTCTGATGAGGAGCATCTGAGAGAGCTGAGGGGGCTCAGCATGGAGAAAAGGAGGCTTGGGGGGACCTGCTCACTCTCTTACAAGTCCCTGACAGGAGGGTGCAGCCAAGGGGGGTTGTTCTCTTCTTCCAATAGGACAATAGGAAATGTCCATGAGTTGCACCAGGTGAGATTTAGATTGGATAGCAGGAATATTTTCTTCACTGAAAGGGCTGTCAGGCGTTGGAACAGGTTGCCCAATGAAGTGGTAGAATCACCATCCCTGGGGGTATTTAAAAGCCAAGTAGACATGGCACTTGGAGACATTGTTTAGTGGTGAAGATGGTGGTACTGAGTTAACATTTGGTCTTGCAGTCCTTTTCCAACCTTAAGGATTCTAAGATTCCATGATTCTAAATGAAACAGGGAATGACACCACAGTGACATGGAGATGTCTGATGGAATGTGTCAGAGTGCTGCAGGTTGGGTGTCTGAACACTACACACTGATTTTGCTTTTATAGCACTGCTTAGGCTTATATTTCCACCCTATGTACTAAACCCTTCTGTGGTTAAGCCCACCCAATTTAAGAACACAAATAACCTCAAAAAGCCCCATTTGGGAAGCCTCTGTTCCTTGGGGAATCAGTGACACTTCAATGATGTTGCTCTAAATTCTCCTCTGGGCAAACCAATCACTGCCATGAAATTGTTACCTTCTTTCCTGTCTTCCCTGTCTTTCCTGTCTTTCCTGCCTGTTCCCCATTTGACACTTCACAGTGACAGTCATCAGCCTTTGTATAATATAATCAACTGATTCTGGCTTCAAGCCCTTCCAGAAAAAAAATTTCACAGCACCCACATTGGAATGTCCAGCCCCTGTCCAGCACTTTCCTGCTAGGTAACTTTCTGCTCCTTCCCTCCAATCCATGTTTTTGGGTTTAGGGGGTTTAGGTTTGGTTGTTTGTTTGTTTGTTGGGTGGTGTTTGTTTGTTTGCTTGTTTGTAGGGGTTGTTTGTTTTGGTTTGGGTTGGGGGGGGTTGTTGTTTTGGTGGGTTTTTTTTTTTGTACTATCACATTACCCCATGTTTGCAATTGTAAAATCACATTATGAAAGCAGCCGATATTGAACTAATTTTATCACAGGGCTAGTAATAAAGTTTAACACCAACTATAATATTGTTGTACACCAGAAATATTGCAACAGAACTGTAATATCCTGTTAAATTCATTTTCCATCCAACACCACAAGATCTGTTGAAAGATGTTAGGGGTGAAAGGTTTGTAGATTTTTAATTTTCCTCCTTTTTTCTGGCTTTATTTTTGCAAGGCACTATAAACGTTTAAATTTCATAAAAATATACAACACAAGTTTGGCAGTAATCGTTCTAGTGACACATCTAAAGCCTTCATTGTCTGAAAAGTAATGTATGGCTAGCAGCTACCCTGCAAAGCAAAATACATCAGTAGAACCAGCTCATAGAAAGGAAGAGGTACTTTTAACATGGCCCCCATTACTGCAGGATCTTTTCCCCTCCTAATGCTTTATATATTTATTCTTAGGCACCCCAGGGAATTAGATGTAATTATCCTTTTCTTCTTGGGCAGAGGAATGGGTAAAATGTTAAGCAGCTTGCCCCAGGTGACACAAAAAGTTTTATGATACTTCATGGGTCTGAATCAGCATCCCTGGCACAGCAGCTGGGCTCCCATGGGAGGAGAACACAGGTGACTAAAAATTCTTCTTCCTGCCATCAGCCCTGTGTGAGAATGCTGGCCACTTTCTACTGCCTCCAAGGAAGGTCTCAGCCACCTATAGGAACACGCAGGATTAATTAAAAGCATTCTTTTAAACCAATTAACTTACACTGGTAGAAACCCTTGTGTAGATGCTCTCAGTGGATTTAAACCTATTTTTTTAAATTCAGTTTAACTTGAGGCTCTGCACTTGCCAGCTGTGTCCCCAGCATCTTCCACATCTTTTCAACTGCTTCTGTTTTTAAACTAATTTTAATTAAGTGCACGCACTTTGTGTGGTCAAATCCCAAAGGGGCTGTAGGAATGCAGACAGAGACACTAGGAAAAACGAGTACAAGTTGGTTCAAGGCAATCCCAGGCTCTGCAGCCCAGCTCTTGGCAGGTACCAGCTGTTCTAAGTTCAGTATATTTGGACAGTGAGACCCCAACCCTGTCCTGATGAACTTATGGTCTCCATAGGAATTAATCTACTCCTTAAAGACTGCATTTGTCCAAAGTAAAAACAAGATACAAAATATGAAAGATGGTGAGCAGTTTGCTACAGAAAAATCAGCAACAAGTAGGAGATTTGATATCTCCCAATGGTCAGTGGTGCTGCTCTCAGCCTTCCCCCAGAGCAGGGCTAGAGGTGACCTGGGGACAACACTCAAGGCTGGGCTTTTCAAGGTGATCCAGCATGGAAACCAAAATATGTAAGTATGCCTGGCATGGAGTCAGCCCCAAAGGCACAGTATTTATGGGAGCTGTCCATGTCTCTAAACAAGCTAAAACCACAGAGGGATGGAGAACTGTAGATTTCATTGACCATTCTCTGATCTAAACACATGCACTACACATTAAGCAAGATACCTCAGGAAATATTTTTAAACATGTTCTGACCTCATTAAGAAAAAATTGGAGGACAAAATACCACTTACCCATAAACCTTTCCTCTTTTTAAAAGATTATTCAGTGTTGGAGTTTTTTTTAAATTTGTTAATGTACGTGCCAAGGAGACAGTAGACTGAAGAATAGAAGGCTCGAGTTCTTCCTGAGCTCTACCCCACTCTTTTCCATCTCCCTCTAACTACCTGAATACTCCCAGAGATTTTCTTTTGTGGATTTTAAGCCCGTCAAATCTACAACTCAGTACAGCTTCCTATATGGCCATTCTGGTTAGCATAAAACAGCAGTGACAACACAACCCTTTTCAGATAGAATCTTCCTACAGCTACCAAGCATTTCCTTAAGACTTCATCCTCAAAATATCTTTAAAAATAACTTCTCCTGCAGTATTGGGCCATTTGTGCTGTGATTGTGATTAACTTGGGAACAGTCTCCAGGACAGTGCTGTGTACATGTGTGTATAAGCATCAAAGCCACAATCAGTGGCCAATATGTCCTGCTGCCTAAAATAATTTTGCACTTCTAGCAGAAATTGTAGCCTTCACAGGAACTTCTTTTTAGGTCATTGAGGCTGTAAGGGGGGAAAAAAGCAAGTCACTTGACATCCACTATGAGAGGCTTTGTGTTTTTAATTTATTGCCCCAATAACTAGGAAACTTGTCAGAGAGTAATATAAAAGGGGTAAGGAAAGTATTTAAGGGCCCATGAAAAGCTGGAAGAAAGAGGAGAATCAGAAAAAAAAAAGTCACATGCATTACAAGAAAACCAGATACCAAGGAGGTTTTCAGAGACCAGGTGGCAATATATTAGTGGCAGAATTTCTTGTGGCTATTTCCCAACAGCAGCTCAGGAATATGAGAGAGTCTGTGAGACGGGAAAACATCAATCACACAGAAGCTTCACTGGAAGTGGAGAGCAGGAAGGCAGCAGGAGTGAGTGGTGAAGGCAGCTGGTGGGTGTTTGTAGGAGGCCTCTGGGAAGGAGGTGTAGGACCAGCAGCCTCCAACAAAATGTGACAAGAGTCAGGATGTCAGGGAAAGACTTCCCAGTGAAGGGATTTCCTGCCTTCTTACATCCTAAAGCACTTTGTAATGCAGTGACAATTGGATGTGAAAGGGACCCTCCTGAACTGCTACAGGTTTATGTGTGTTCTGCAGAGGTGAAAATAACATCATAAAGGGGACAGGGCCAGAAATAAGTCCACTTTAAGCATCATCATACCATTGTGTATTGGCAATAAAACCCATTTTTTCTTTCCTTTTTCTCTGTGTTTACTCTTCTACTAGTATAATTCTTTACTTAACTTGTCTTAAACTACCCTTGATTTGCACATATTTAAATGAGTAAGACCTTTTACATTACTCCCTACAGAGGAGCAGTAGTGATTTACTCCTGCTAAAAATTTTGATCATACCCATAAAGGCAAAGTCAATCCAGCTTGAGGATGGCTGTGTGTTATCCTACAGTGCAGCCCAAGGGAGGTTTTAAAAAAAGGAATATGAGCATGTGAAGCCAAGGCACAGAATATAAGGCCAGAAGAGACTGATAAAATCAGTTTATCTACTAAATAGCATAGATTTCTAGAAATGCTCCAAAGTAGGTCTCTTAGGACTACAAAAGACATCTGTAATGGGGCTGGAAAGTGAACCCAAACACACAAGTCCTGCTGCAGCAGGTGACCTGCAAGGCCACAGTTCAATTCTCCTGGGTGGAAGCAAGTCAGGCATTTCCTTTATATCTCATTGAGGGACCATTTGCTTTTCCTGTGTCTCACATGACTGACCTGGGACCATGCCCTCAAGCAGGCAGCAGAACAAATCACAGAACACAAATTGCTTGAAAAACTTATGCAGGTGGCTAATGAAAAGCTCAGCTGAAAACTCTTCTGTGTAAGAAGATACTGAGGGTGACTTCTGCTGAAAGCACAATCATCACTTCTGATGGCATATCCCTTCTCTTCCTCAATGCAAGAAAACAATGTAAAACCATTATCTGGGTGATTAAATTCAGGCTGTCCTCTTCTGAATTATTTATTTGTAAGGTTTCACACTGTACTGCTACCAGACAAGTGAATGTTGAGGTTTTTCAAAATAATATTTACTTCTCTATTCTTTAGTTACCAGAAGACAATTTCAAAGTTGCCTTGATAGTATGTTCTCTTCTCCCTCCTTCAGCTGCAGACCCATGTTCTTGCCCCTTGCTTCTTCTAACCCATCTTCTCCATTTGACTTTTTGCTTTTCTTCAGTTTGTGTGGATGATGCCTTAACCCGAGGGGCATCAATGGCTTGAGTGGCTTTTGAAAGTCAAATTCTCTGACCATGCACATGAGCAGAAGAGCCTTAGCAAAAAGGCAAGAATAAACAGTGACAAATGAGGAAGAAAAGCCCTTACCCAGTGCAAGGTCCTGCCATTCCCACTGGCTCCAGACACAACCATGGAGCAGAGGTACCTGGGCTCAGACTCTGTGCTGAGTTTTCTACACCAAGATCCCACGGGAGAATGTAGAACTTAATTTATCTTCCATGTTTACCAAGCTGTCTTTTGGGGACATCCATAATGATTCTGTTTTTATCTGGTACCAGAGGAGGACAAAGGCGCAGTGACGTGAAGGAAGATGCATGAGCTGTCAGAAGACAGGTAACACATCTTGCTAACATACTCTGTTCCATTCTCCCCCCAATAGCCTGAAGCAGTGTTTCCCTTTTAAAAATATCCTATCAGCCCTGACAGATGGATTAAGGCTTAAAAGCATCAATATTTTGGGAAAGTAGTACCTGCTAGCAGGCTAGATATGGGTTTGTCATTCAAGAGGTTTTATATTTCTTATTAGTTCCCTTTCTTGAAAAGCAGCAACCATTTATTTTAAACTTTACTTACTGGTAGGTGTTTGGTGGGTTTTTTTGGTGGTGGTGGGGATTTTGTTTTGTTTTGTTTTTTTGGGTTTTTTTTGAGATGAGGGAGTAGGGCTTGTTTTGATTTCTTCAGTGGACACATCATCTATCAGCAGTGGGGAAGAGTGGGAGTGCTTTTCCTTGACTGTCCTGAAAGGTGACAACTAAAAATCTGCCATTGCTCTTGCTCAAAGTGGATTGCTAGAAGGTTGTTGCAAGAGGATAGACTCAAAACAAAAACAAACAAAAAATAAATAAAATAAAAATAAAAAAAAATCATCTCAGAAACAGATTTAAAGACTTCTCATAACTTTTATTCCTCTCACAACTAAGGCTGAATAAGTCTTGTTGTTCATATTCCCCACCTTACTTCTGAAAGGCTGTTTTGCTTATCTGGCATTTCGGCTCAGATGGATCCCGCCTGATAGCAGTCAAAGACACTGAAGTTAGGATTGTCATTATCTGGGCACCAGCTACAGTCACAGAGAAGAGAGAGACACCTCAGGAGAAGGATTCACATCTGAGGAGGGTGAATCATTCTCTCAAGATGCCAGTATTTCTCCATTTCTCAAGATGCTGCTGGCACAAACAGCAGTAAGTCAGTACAATGAGGCTTCTAATTTTGGAGCCTTGGTGAAGCGCCTGAAGTTTGATGAGTGAATCGAGACTGTGGTGAATCTCCCTCTCATCATTTCTGCAGCTTGATGGAAAGGAAGGTATCAAAGATATTCAGCCCTTTGTCACACAGGGCTCTTGTGAAGGGAGATGAGAGCAGAGAATTCACAAAGGGGAAAAGGAATAAAGAAAAGAGAAGAGAAATGTGGATGTTTCCAAGGGGAAGTGAGGAAATATATCCCACTTTTGCCTTCTGGCTTTGTGAGCTGAGTTACACAGCTTCTTGTCTATGCCACCTCCACAGCCAGAAGGCTGCTCAAATACAGGATTTGATTCTGGACCAAAGCTCAGGCAGGAGCAGAGCTGGGGATTTGCACATGGTTTCCATCTGCTCCCCAGCTATTCCTCTCCAATAACTCGTGCAGCTAAATGGTGGCTGTTCTGGGAAGGACAGTGGTGGGATGGCCAGTGACTTCAGCCTAAAGACTAGGAGTGGCTAAATATATCACTAGAAGGACAGAGAAACACCAGCAACCTCAGTGCAACTCCAGAGAAACATTTCATTTCAAGAGATTCTTGATATGTAATATTTTCTTATGCCTAAGTACTGTGTGCAAGGAGTTAAAAGAAATTTTTTGGCTCAAAACTGCAGTAGGAGGTGGAAAAGTAGAGTCAAGTTAGGAGCCCAGCATAAAACAGATCAGCAATGTGATCTCATCTGAAGACCCTGACTCCAGGATGTCCTGGCAGCATTCTTTGCATTAGTGTTCTTCCAGTCTTCAGAAACCAACAGGGCAATGCAATCTCTCATATATTTCCACCCTGTGATCCCAAATCCAAACCCATCTTTACAGGGCATGGTAGACCCCGGAAATCCATCCCCATGGAAGGACTGAATAAAGGGTCCTCCCCAGGGATCAGCTTTTGAGTTGCTGCTCTGTGCAGCCTTGTCTGGAGCAGTTTCAGCTCTGCCACTTCCTCACAGGTGCCCCAGCACAGTCTACAAAGTGCTTCCTACTATGCTGAGCCCCAAAGAACCAGCAGAGACTTGCCATCAATGAGGCACTTGGCAGAAATCTCTCCTGATGGTGTTCAATTTTCCCAACTCAGTCACTCTGGGATGTGGCTATGCAGGCACTGCTGGTGCAGTTCTGCTCTCTGTCCACTGCCTGAGGGGCACAGTGGCTTTCCAACATCCTGTTCTCCCACTATTCTGAATGCAGAAGCTCATTTAATCAGGTCCAGAATGCCCAGATCTTGCACACATTTGAAATGCAGGTGAGAAAATAGCAACTCAGGCTTTTCTTCTTTCCCACTGATTTTGGCAGAGGGGTCCTTGTGAGCATCAGATTGACCCATTCAACGTCTGTGAAAGCCACGAAGCATCTGGGTGTGGCCTGAAGACAGTCACATCAGGCAGAGGCAATTCCTGGGATCATTCAGCCCACTGAAGATAGAAATCACCTGTCATTCTTCATAAAGAAACCTCAGAGCAGCTTCATTTGTGGGACACAAATAGGATGCAAGGAGGGTGCTGGTGCCATACTCCACGTTTTGGATCACACAGCAGGGCATGTTAGTGAGGGCTAAACCTCCATTTCCCACCTTCCCTTATCCAGCACTTGTAAATCAGACAGTTCCAGAGCCACATCTTGAAAAAGAAAATCCAATGTCCAGACTGAACGTGGGAGGCAGGAAAACATCCTGAAGCCCACATTCAGAACAGGAGGATTTGGAACTCCTGAAGTACAGTTAATCCAGGGAGGGCTTCCCAGTGTCTTGTTTTGTATGTCTCCAGCCTGCAGGTGACTTTTTTTTTTTATAATTATCAGTGTTGCTTGGCACTGAGAATCCCAGGGAAACAAGAATTTACAGCGAGACTGAGCAACTCCCACTGGAGAGCATTCCCATAAGAAACCAGCAAACAGCGTTGGGTCTCCTGGAGAATGGAGCTCACAGCCTGGCCCTGAGAATTACTCTATGCCTTTAAAAGGTCCTCTGCAAATCATCTCAATCATTCCCCTGCTCACAGGCATGCAGGCTGCAAGTTCTGCCCTGCACCTAATGGCTTCCCCATTGATGTTTCCTGAATTAAAAATAATGTGTGTGATGCACTGTGTCATGTCCATGTGTGCAATAACAAAACAATACAGACACTGTAATAGCTTGCTCAACACACTAATAAGATCAGATACTTTCAGTACCTTTTTGGGGGTTGTTTTTCACCCAAGTGACATGCTTATCCATTTTGGTATATAAACTTCTACAAGGTCATCTAGGATGTTGTGTTTTACCTTGATTGATAGCATGATGCAAGGAACTGTGACTGATCCATGCAGTCGTGTCTCAACCCATTTTTCTCCAGATCTCCAAGGGCTGAAATCTCTCATTTAACAAAAAAACCCAAAAACTAATGAACATCAAAACAAAATAAAGAGCCCATCCTGATCCAAAAGTCCAGAGCAGTCAAAGCTGAAGTACCCATCCTGTCTGTAAATAACTTTCAAAAGTTTTTACTGCAAGATTTGGAATGTGACAGTAAAATTCTGCAACATGCACATGGTGTGGGAGGAATAGAAATTACATTCAGAGTTTGAGTCTGGAAATGTGTGCCTGAACAGGGAAAAGCAAGGGATGTGTTTAATCAGCAGGCTCAAGCATCCCCTTCTTGTGAGACAGAAAAAGACAGTACTTAAACTTGATAACTCCTTGGAAATAGCAAGCAAGGAACATGGATCGGACGTCAGCAATGCTCACTGGGGAGAAGAAACACAAAATGGAGTTAGAATTAACACAGCCTTTACACCATGCATTGCAGAGCAATTTGGTGGTTTCCCTACCTGCCCTCGTGGCTGGGTTACCTGTGCCCCATCCCAGTGCCCTGCACTATTCCATGTGTCTGATTCTCCAGGGAGGCTGGGACATTCAGCTGACCATGGGGTTCCCCCAGTGGAGCAGTGCTCCTTAAACTCTTAAAAATACAGCAGCATTGTAATGGGAAGGAGAAAGGAAACTGAAACACTGAAAAGGGGAAATCTTTGTGAAATATCCTTAGCAAAGCCAGGAACTGCAGCCAGTGTTTTGCCCAGTGGCAGAGGTAATTCAAGCAAGGCTGGGCTTGTGTCCTGCCAGGTTACTGCAACAAAAACCAAGCAGAAATGCATATCTGGGTTTTCTCTTAAATTCAAGCAAAGACTAGAAAATTCACTCCCTCCAAGTGGATATCGGGGCAGGATTGAACTTTTCCCAAAGAATAAATCCCCCTTACCAACCACCAGCCCCTCTCCTTCCCTTCAGTGCTGGGACTCTCTCCAGCCATGGGGACCAGGACCCAGATGTTTTGCCTGATTCCCAGGCATCACTGTGGTTTTATATAAAGGTATAGACAGCCATCCTGGCAGAGATTCCAGGCAGTGCCCAACTCTTTCCCAAGTGGATACCTGCTGACACCAGTGCAGTCACAAGTGGGTATGGAGGAATGAAGCCATCTCAGGGACCAGGGATGCAGGGCAGTGGTGTGAGCCCACCCTCATAACAGGGTTTTGCCAAGTGGACATCAGCTTTGGATCAGTCAGAAAACTGAGGCTGACACTTCTGTAAGTATTAATCTTCAACTGCAGATCTCTTCTGTGAGATTCTGAAAATATCCATGCCTCATCCACATCAGGCAAAGCTCTTTTTCTCCTCTCTTGCTAGCTCCAGTTGCTCACATTGGGTTAGCAAAGTTGGAGGATTTGTGCAGCCTGAGCTCCAAGCAGCTGTAACAGGCACAGCAACAAAAATAATGACCTGTAGATAGCAAGTATTTTCTTTTGCCACTAGAAATACAGTCATTCCCACAATGATATCCATAGCAGAAATGTTCTGGAAAGTTCCCAGCACAGGCAGAGCTGGTAGACTTGGAGTTTAAAGGCCAAGGAATCAATCTGAACATCTCACACAACCTGACTGTGACAGATCCAGAAACGTGCCCCAGGTTTCTTGCATCAAACACTCACACCTTGTGATTGAGCCAGAGCTCTTTCTCTCAAAAGGCACCCAAGCCTTCATTAATGTCATTAATTAACTTCATTTCAAAAGGGACTGCTACCCTCTTTGACTGATCTTATGTTAACTGTTAATTTTAGGCTACAAATGGTTACTGAGCTTCCCCCTCATACAAACAGGGGCTTCCCAGGAAGGATGCCTTTCAACTGGGATACAGCATGTTATCAAAGCAAAGGAGAATTCCCTCTTTCTCACAACAGGGAGAAATGAAGTTCTGACTACAGCAGTGTCACTCACTGAGATGACAGGTTAGGATACTGTGTATGATTGCAGACTGCAGGATGGTAAAATATATGCAAGCCAACTTCCAAATCCCAGGATATATATTACTGTCTTCACCTAAGGGAAAAAAAAAAAAAACCACAACTTTTTTTTTCCATGTAAAACCCAGAAATACTCATTTTGGGTACCATGTTCTGATCTCACTCCTTTGAAAGTACTTCAGTGTGGCTCTTACAGCTTTGGGCCAGCACCAGCAGAGCCCCAAACCCAGTCCTTACTTTTTAAAACCATGATTTATTTTGCTGGTTTGAATCTTTTGTGAAGGAGTCACGTGAGCACCTTGCATCTTCAAATCAGTATGACTGTGCCCACCCTCACAATCCTGTGAAAAGAGAGAAAGTTAATTAAACATGTATTTAATTTATAAATGTTATCCCCTCTGGGGAGCAGAGTACAACTCCAGCTAAAAGGCAATGCTGTGTTTATTTTACTTCTTCATTGGCTGTTCCCAACCTGCAGTGGTTTATGGATATAAATAATGTTTTAGAGTAGGGAACGGTTGTGGTGGAAACTAAGCCCAACTTTTGAATAAGCCATGAAGAAAGAGTAACTTGAATCATGCAATGATTTCTAGGAAGCCGAAACAATTAATTCTTTCATGGGTAGAGTATAAGCCAAAAAATAAAGCTTCAGTCCCATGGTGACAGCAAAATTTAAAAGTATGGTATTAAAGAAGGCAGAATTCCCCACTAGTATATGAAAGCAATGTTCTCATTTAGGCCAGCAGAAATCTGGACCAGTTCCATTTGGATCATTGAGTTTGCTCTGGATTTACCCCAGGGTAAATGAGAACAGAAGACAATCCTCCCAGGTTTTCTATCAGGGCCAGACTCCAAGAAGTCAATATCCATACAGCTCCAAGGTAGGACCTCTTCATCACCACTGGTATCTGTGTGGATCAAAATATTTGCACTCCCTACTGTCTTCCACTTTTGAGAGGGCTCCTTTCTAAAAGCAACCCCACTCCAGCTCAGCTCCTGTAATGCTCCCAGCTGCTTGGGAAAGCACAGAGCTAATTTTGAATTATTGCAAGTATTTGTCATAGGGAAAAAAATAATATCTGAAGACATGTGCACCTAGGTTGTTGTGGGAGACTGCACTCCAGACAGCAAAACATCCTTGGTAGAATGTGCACCATTTCTGAGTAAGGATGTTTATAATTTAAAACACAACTATTAAAAAAAAATACATCAAAACAGAGTAACACAATGCTGTACAAGAAATGTAATAGCCAGTGTTTCAGTGGCTGTTAGTAACTCTGCTACCTTCAGCTGCTCACGAATCTATGAGAGCAAGGGATGTTAGTGTGTCCCATACCTGACACAGGGAATGGAACCCACCTAGAAGGCTTCTGAGACAGGGATCATCCTTCTATAGCACAACAGAGGAGGATCAGTCTCTAATCCAAATGACAGAAGAGTTGGACTAACACAAAGTTGTAGGACAATCACACAGCAATCTCTACGTTGTACCACAGTGCTGGTGACATTCCTTGAGAGTTTCAGGAAATAATGGCAAGATCCCAGAGACCAGGCAAAATTGTGTGTCCTAAAGATGACTACAATTTCTTATTTGGATTAGTAATAGGTAAGTCATGAAGCTGCTTTCTGTTATTTTGAGTAGAGCTTTATTTTCTTTCTTCCTAAATTGTTCTCACTCCATTTACGCCCTTTTTCAGCAGAACACTTGCAAGCTTAAATTTAAATATGAGTATGAACCCAATCAACATATCTCCTCTGGCTGCTAAGAGAAGCCCCCAGGCTATTTAAAAAATCAGACAGTATTCACAGAGAATTTGTGGTGTTGACTCAGACACTGCCAGAGCACATTTTCGAAGGGGTGCAGTGTGGGCATCACATTTGGCTTCAGCTGGACTCAAGGAAGAGTTTTGTATGCTGGTACTATTGGGATCCTGAGCAGAGCTGAGGGAGGAAGCCAGGTAAATAAACTTAGACCTGGCTGACACACTTTGCATCCACAAAGGGAACCTTGGTTAGATTCATGCTACAAAGCCAACCCAGCTGCTGCTCAAAATTCAGCCTAATGTTTGTTCTACGTTCCCAAAGGTAATATCCCCATAGCAGTGGTTTCTATTACTGTAAGAAAAGTATTTTAAACACTGTAATGGCCTGCTTTATACCCATCCTCGCCTTCAGTGGGTGCAAATAATTGCTGGTGCAATTTTGTGCCCCCAGTTATTTGCAGTTTTGGTGCATGTCACTGACGTGTCTAACTAGATGATAAGATACGTGGGTGCAATCAGATGCTGTAATTAGAAGTTTAAATGACACGAACTGCACCCACACATAACTGCTAGTGCAAAATTGTATCCATAACATCTTGGAAGTAATAAAGAGAGGAAGGACTTAGAAATTTGTCCTTGCAAATGTTAATTTGCATGGCAATGGAGTTCGAACCTATTTGGCAAATACACTTTCATTACACAAGATTTAAGCCAATTGTTTCTAAACAACCCGAAAGTGTTCAGACACTCAGCATTAGACACAGCATCTTAAAAATTATACTAGTCTGCTGAACTAGGGCAAGGAACTTTTCTCTTGAGTTAGGTAACGCGTAATTCATGTCTTCATTACTGCCTTAGCCGTGGTTAGAGTAAGCAAGAGCCTTTGCTTGCAATGACAGATTTTTATACTGATTTCTCAAGGCTGTAAGTTTCTTTCTCAAGCACAGAGTAAGTGCATTTCATATTTCATGATAAGTAAATGGTGTGCAACAAACAAGAAGGTTCTTGCTTTGGAATTTCTCTTGACACCATAATCATTTCATATACAATTATATATTACAGCCTACTGCAAGGCAGGAATTTTAAACTGACATCTCTTTGTAAGCATTATGCAGAGTTTTGGGAACCTCAGAGGAGTTTTCCATGATTTTACTGGGAAGAGACAGATGCATTTTGATGCTAAATCAGAATTAATGGTGTTTCTCTTATTTTTCTTCTGTTTTAGCCCCAAGGCCCTATTTAACTATCCCTGTGCACTACAGTGTGTGCTACACAACTGGAAACATTTCTTCAGACTGTTTGTTATTTCTGCCTCTCTTCTGGCCAAGGGAGACTGAGGGAAAAACTGAACCAAGTGAGACTGAGCAAACCAAAAGGAAAGCTCAACAGATGGGAGTATAGAGGGATAAAACAAAAATGCTGAGAGACCATATCCTTTCATCTCTGCCCCAGAATTTTGACTCATCAGGGCAGCATTTCCCCTTGCTGGGAGAGGGAAGCATGAGGAGGCCATGGCAGAGAAACACAGCATGGGCTTCTTGCTGTGCCTTGGGGTGATCCACCTCTCCAGGCTTGGAAGCTGTGTTTGGCCTGCTGAGGACAGGAGAGCAGTTTTCAGACAAGGAACATCATTTTACTTCTTGAGGAGAGTAAAAATCCAGAAGTGTCTACTCTGAACTATACCCAGTCTCTCCAGAGTCCTACTGCCCTTTAACCCACCTGTGCCTACTTCTTTAGCTGGATATTCCCACTCTCAAGTGTCTCAAATCTTCAGAAGGTGCCCACCCTGAGCTCAGGAAGTTTTCTTTCCATTAGACCCTATCAAGCATTGGGAGCCAGCCCCTCCTGTGCATCCCAAAGCAGCACAGACCATGGCAGCTCCTTGCTGTGTCCAGCTTATTTCCCACCTCCTGTCGCTGCTTCAAATGCTTTGCAGCTGACACCAGAAGAAACCAGCCAAAATCCCAGCTACCCCAGAAGCAATCCCTGGAGAGCAGGGCTGGCTGATGGCAAACAGCTGCAGCTGCTAATGTTATCTTGGGTGATCTGGGCTTTAGCAGTGAAGGTCCCATGTTCAGGTCCTGTTGACAGACTGTAAGATTGATACTGATAATTTCTTCTAGTAAAATACAGTGGAGATCCCCTTCTTGAGACCCCAGGTGCCTGGGAGAAGAGGCAGCAGGTGATATCTAAAGCACCATCTTGTCCTCTTGGCTGGATAAACAGAAAGATAGTCTGGTGGATTTAAATTGTTTTTGTCCTACTTTTTTTTCTCTCTGATAGACTCTTCTCCAATTAGCACACACTGTGGCTGTCCATAGACTGACTATTTCACACCATCTGAATCAAATGTCTGCTCTCCATTAGGGTACAGGGTTTCCATATGCCCTGGTTGCTTCTACTGCCATCTCTTTTCTTGAACCTGCAGAGTTGTTGGCTGTGTTATCCAAACCATCCCTCTCAGCCCATCAAACCCCCAGCTAACAGAACAGAGGGATCCAAGTGCAGATTACCAAATGGCAGGTTCCTGGAGCAGCCTTGGTGATGAGCAGCACTCAGCCATAGCCTTGCATTTCCAGGATGCAGAGTAAAGCAGAGTGCACATTGCTGATGGATAACTCAAAAATGGGGTGAAATTATCTCACCAAAGCAAAACTGTTCCGGTGAAACGATAAGAAAACATCAGCTGAGTTTGTCAAGGAACTGGAGAGCTCTTGGCCCAGCTTGCAAGGGACATCTGGCTGCATAGTGCTGCCTTGATGATGCCAATCTTCACCTCCATCCTCTGGGACTTGGGAGAGGCCAGAAGAGCCATCATCCAAAAATGAGGTTTGGCTCTGGTAATAAGGAGGCCACTGCAGCCATGAATAATCCATTTTCCACACTTTCCACAACCCATACAGTGTGAAAAGCTGGACAAGGATTTGTAAATGAATTGAGCCCAAGAGTAATTACACGTTCCTGCAGATTACTTGGTGCCGTAATTGCACTTAGTATTTACCATGTGACCTAAGCCAGAAATAATCATGTATTTACTTTATATTTATATTGTAACGTGCCATGTACTGTAATTATACTGCCACTCCATGGTACTTAACACATCATTGAATGTTCCACAATTATCATGTTAGTAAATAGCACTTACCGAGATTTGTGGCCTGTAATTTCAAGCATTACCTGCTAAAGATTTATTGTAGGAATGTCAAAAAAATGTTTCTTGACAATGTCATTTCATGTAAAAATGTCAAGTCCTAGAACCAATATGAATAATTTTTTTAAATTTCAAAATTTCAAAATACAGAAGGAAATCTAGATTTGAAATTAAGGGCTTTTCCAGTAAAGTAATGACCATTTCCATGAAGAATTCTCCAAATTCTTCTGCTTGAGGTTCCAGAATATTACAAGTGCAAACTGTCAAACTTATGTGATTAAATGAAAGAATTAAATCCACCTTGAGACTCTTAAAGAAAAACGTTTTGTAAGAAGTTAATATCCACTCAACCTCTCATTTAACATTGATTAAATCTCTGAGTGGCTAAAACTAAACTTTGGATTTTCTGAACGTACTTATGCTTTCATATACATTTGGTCATAGAAGTATTCACTGCTATTTCAGTAGAGTTATTCATGTAAATAAAGTCAAGCATTGCTTTGGTGTTCTAAAATCTACATATGAAAGTCTTAAGATGGTCAAAGTAGGATCATTTAAGAAGGAATTATTTAGAAGCAAATAAAATTTTCATGATTTCTCCTTCAATGGGACTTTTCCATACTGTAAGACATATGGGTGTTTGGATATCACTTAACTCTTGCAAAAAAAATTAAAAAAAAAAATCAATATAATGACCCAAGATTTCCAGCTCATGTACAGTCCCATATTAAAAACATCACAAAACCTTTAAAGAAACCACCTCAAGATTCCTTTCCTTCCTTATGTACTCCATGTTGGTTACAAGCCCCTTAGAATGGTATCTAATGTAGGGATACAAAGCAGGAATTAGGAATACCTTCTCTTGCTCCTCTGATTCAAGAGCATGGACAAGCCCATTGTGTTCAAATTGAAGGAATGAAATCCTGGCTGCACACACAGTCAGCAGTTTTTCTGCATAACCCTCTAAAGATTAGGTTATTCCCCCAAAACCTCAGCTCTTACTTCAGCCTTGATCTGCCCAATATATACAAATGAGCTTAACTTTAAACACTGATAGTACCATTTACCTCATTAACTAGAGCCAGATGAATAATTCATAGTGCATATTTTACCCAATGAATCTCACTTCTTTTTGTGTTTGTGAATTGTCTGCAAATAGATTCTTGATTGGACTCTTCATCTAAAATTATTTGCAGATTTTTTCGGTGAATCATAATCAGTCTGCAGATCGTTTGTGAGAGCGAGCAGTCACAGTTTGCAGCTCATGCTGTGTGGGTTCACTGTAGGAGCATCAAGGTAACACTCCTGCTCCCTCCCTGGAAAGCCTTATGCAACCAACCAACAGCAGGATGAATTTCAAACAGCACATATGAGCGTAAAACTCGGAAATTCACACCCTTGCTGAGTGTTGTTGTCAAATTCAGAATCTCTCCTCCGTGAAGGGTCGAACAGTGCTACAGAAAGGTAAATATCAAAGCTGCCTGTGCACCCCTAGCAAATCTGAGGGCTTGGAAACACAGGCAAAGTTCCTGGAGGGTGACAAGTTTCAGCCTAACAGCTAGTCCATTGTAGTTGTCCCTGTGAATGATCTCAGGCTGAGGAAACCTGGATAAATTGAGCCTCTCCTCAAAGGAGGTTAAACTACCAGATCACTTTGCTCTCACTGCGGGCTAAGAGTTCTCCTGGAATGCACCCTGTGATCACAGAGTGAGTTCTTCCTGTGTCTGAGGCTGGATAGGTTTTTTCCAACCCTATTTGCTCTGGAGAAGAAGATCTCAAGCCTGGCAAAGTGACTTCTGCAGGGGTACTGAAATTACAATTAAATTTTGTCAAGATTTCACCACCAATACTGCACTGGCCTCTACAATAAGAGACAAGAAGCCAGCCTGGTTTTGGCCACCACTGCTTTCACTGTACCTGACCATGGTGTGAGAAACAGCAGAGATTTCCTTTCCCACTTTCCCTACCCAGTTCAGCAGAGTTCCCCAAGAAAATCCTTCAAACCTTCTCCACCCTATGGCAATCTAAGCACTGCTTTGCCATAAACCACAAGCTTACATGCTTTGCGGGGTGGATTTGGTTTGCTAAATTAGGATTTGATTCTAGGGTGGGAGATTTTGTCTGATTAAATCAATCTTTACTAAAAACTGCTACCATAATATCTCTGCAAAAACCAGAAGCATGCAAACCCGAAACTGACGTGCTGTAGCCCAGGGCCTCGTTCAATATGTAAGGATTAATACAATTTGAAAAAAAACCCTCTCTGCTATCATAAATCAGTCCCTAAAGTGGTCAGATGTGGACTAGACTTTCAAATACATCATTTTGCAGTGAAAGAGGCAGCAATGAATATGCAGAAGAGGATGGGAGCTGTCAGGAGCGTGCAGATGAGACCACGTGGTCCGTCGCCCCTTTGACCCATGTATCAGATTTTGAAGGGAAAAGTCTCGTTTTAAGCACTGTCTCAGAATACAAAGCAACTATGTCTACCACCACTCCACATACTGCTGAACAAAGACATGGATTTTGCAGGAGGAAGATCACAAACTCTGAGAGGATCTCCCAGGCTCAACATTTGTTCAAACACGAGGGAAAAGATAAGTCGAAAAAAATTTTTAACGAGTATCAGGCTGCATGCAGCTCCAAAGAGACCATGGGGGACCAGAATTTTATACTTTTAAGAGGAATTGATGCTGTGATTATCATCAGCCAAGAAAATGTGTACAGCTTCCCAGCTTTGCCATGCCTGTCAATTTTGGCACAATAGTTTGACATGAAAAGTGCAAATGGAAAACTATGGCAGTGAACAACTTTAGGGGTAGTGAGATTCAGTGGTGAAGTGATGTATTTTCTGGATGCCTGAGGAAATATTTGGTCCTGACAGGTGCATCATTAGCTGCATTGCACAAGGCTGTTGGAAAAGGGAATTATGAGAGTATTATAGGAACTAATTCCTGGCCTTGATCTGCCATCAGATTTTCAGAAAACTCTCCTGGAGTTAAACACAATACCTGAATTGAGCTTCTCAAAAGAACTTTCTCTGTTCTCTGGTCCAGGGTAGTATACACATATTTAAAAGATTGTAGGTACTGCATTGATGATTCCTCTTTTGATAAACTGCCTTGGATATCTGCTCTAGCTCATGAAAACCCAGCTAAAAAGTTAAGCTGTGATCCAGAATATGGTCACCAATTAGACCCACATGGTGTGTGGGATCAACAGGCTGCATCTCACCCCTGAGATAAGGAGCTAAACATGAGCTCTCAGTTTGCAGGAGGGTTTAAGTGAATGAAGAAATAGATCAACCCATTTCCTACAAATCCAGTGACATGTTTAGCATAATCTCATTCAACTCTCAAGTCATATGAGCTTCATGAGTCCTTTCTGGTTTCCAAGCCTGCCTGAAAACACCACCATGTAAAGAGTCCTGAATGCAGGATCTGCAGGTCTGCAGTGCCACAGGAATGACTGGGGCACTCACAGCCCTTCCTGCAGACAGGAAACTGCAGGAATGAACCAGCCACTGGGGGGGACAAGGGGTACACGTGTCCCACCAACAACTTTGGGTAATTCTGAGCCACTTGCTCTCACACATAAATTCTTTCCTGCGGCACAACAGTCTGATGTAATGAACATTTTACATGAGCCACGAGCTTAGAGCTTTTGCTCTGTGCATGTGCCATTGATTAGAGTGGTTGCAGATGGTTTTATTTTAGGTAATCAAGCTTGCTGAGCTTTGCCAGCATCAGAACAAAGGCATAGTTTCCCCACTCACTAACCAAATTTGTGGCCAAGACACTTGAATTGATATGAACTCTGATGGATGGTGAGAAAGCAGGGAGGGGGGAGAGAGCAGCTTGCCCACATATCTCAAGCCAGGTGGCTCAGACCTCTGCACACCACATTTAGAGGAATCACATTCCCTTTTACTCCTAAAGAGTGGGAAGGGGAGAAACACCTTGTTTTTGAACAACTCCCATGCTGTCCTACTGTATCAACACAATCCACTGAGCTGCAGAAAACAAAGGAGAAAACAACAGCCATAAAAACCCACACAAACACTAAAGCCTCTGGAGACGGAATTCCTCCTTTGAGATGTGCCCTCTGAAGACTCCAGCCCATACTGCAGGGTGCTACTTCACATGTCATTTGACCAGTAGTCCCCTGCCATTCCCACTCAGCTGGAAAATCTTTGCAGGCTCCTTCCCTGGGGAAGCAGGAGAGGGAAAAGACGGAACAGTTATATGATGCTACAGAGTCACTCAAACAAAATTGCTGTTGCATGAAAGCTTCTAAAGCTCCCTGTTATTTAACCATTCATGCTGGTCCCAAAAGAGCCAGTTTTATGGGATACTTACTAAATTTCAGTCTCAGTGAAGCCAGTGGGATGGCATGAAGTAGCATGAAAGGTCTGGTTGTTTGAGCTTTTGGGGGTCTATGGGATGTGCACGGTGATGCTGGGACTTGTGCAGTGGAAATGCCCCCCTCTTTGCCCTTTCCTATACTCAAGGGAATGGATGAAAACAATGGGAGCATATTCAGGAAAAATAAATGCGTCTGGTTCCCAAGTTGTTGCTGGCTGAGACAACAGAAAGGACTGTGATCCTCCAAATAGTCACTCTGTGGCCTTTGTTTAAAACTGTGCATTGTACCTACAGGACAAGGGAACTAAATGTAAAGGGAGATGGGGGAAAATAAAAAAGAAAGAAAAATGAGGGGGAAATATTGTAAGAGAGAAATCAATAGAAAGCATTTAGCAGGTGGGGTGACATAGACAAAGTGCATTTAGAACCACACACGTGCATCTTCAGGGATGTGGAGGGGAGAGGGTTGTTTTATTCTGAGCTTTGCTTCTTCATATTTTTCAGATTAACAGCTTGCAGCTCTCTGCTGAGCTATAAGGTCTCAGAGGCACTGCCTGCTGGAAGGTTTTGATCAGTGTAAGCCGGGGCATTTCCAGCAGACAGGTTTAGTAACTGATTTACTGACCACATACATTTTGTGCAGCCAAAACTATTCAGCTGGGCTCTTTCTTTTCCCTTTCTCCACACCTCTCCATTACTAATCATGGAATTGTACAATCAGAGAATCACAGAATCATTTCGTTTGGAACAGAGCTCTTTGAGTCCAACTCCATACCAACAAATCCATCATTAAACCATGTCCCTAAATGCCACATATACACATCTTTTAAATACTTCTAGGGATGGTGGCTCCACCACTGCTCTGGACAGCCTGCTCCAGTACTTGAAATCCT
The DNA here is from genome assembly GCA_013397375.1 of Toxostoma redivivum. Lineage (NCBI taxonomy): Eukaryota > Metazoa > Chordata > Aves > Passeriformes > Mimidae > Toxostoma > Toxostoma redivivum. The sequence continues at coordinate 237,035 of VXBI01008355.1, read as the reverse complement.
TTGGGTGAAGAACTGTTCTCTTATTATTCAGTATAAACTCCCCCTGGTACAATTTGTGATGGTTTCCACTTGCCATATCACTCCACTTTGGAGAAGAGACCAACCTCCTCCTGGCTACACCCTCTTTTCAAGAAGGGTCCCCCTGAACCTCCTTTTCTCTGGGCTGAGAGCTGCACCCCCAGCTCTCCCAGCTGCTCCTCATCTGTGCTTTGGACCTTTCCCCAGCTCCCTTGCCCTTCTGAACACATCCTCCCAGCCCCTCAAGACCCTTCTTGTCATGAGAGACAGAGAATTAATCACAGGATTTGAGGTGTGGCCTCACTAGCACTGAGTACAGGGAGACAGTCATTTCCCTGGTCCCACTGGCCACACTGGTTTTGGTACAGGTCAGGTGCCATTGGCCTCACCTGGGCACAGCTGGATCCTGTCCAGCTGCTGCCAACCAACACCCCCAGGTCCTTTCCTGACATTGGCTCAGGTGACACAGAGCCACCAAAATCCTTCTGTGGCCCTGTTAGAGCTGCACCTTGAACTTTCTCTGGGGAGTGTCCTCTACAGTCAGGAAAGGATTCACCCTCCATTTCAACAGCAATGAATATGAGCTACCACCTTAGCTATTTGACCACCACTTATTCTTTTAATAATGTTCAACACACAGAGTGAAAACAGCATGCCATGTAAAGATCACCCTACCAAAACCCCTACCTATTATATAGACTTAATATGGCTCAAGAGACAAATAAAGTACACTTGCCAGGTTTAATGATGAATTTACTCATTTGAAGGAGTTGCTTTATGTTCTTTGCACTGAAACAAAGAAGAAATTAAAAAGAAGAAATGTTAAAAGAAGAAATGAAAGCTTTCAAAGAAACATTTGGGAAAAAAAACAGTTTAATATTTGAGCAAAAATGCTTCAAAACTCTGCATCTGTTCTCCAGCAAGTCAAGCTATGGATGTTTTTCCCCTCAGTATTTTGGGGGTTTTGAGAATTAGCATTTCCAAGTTCGTAATATTTCTTTCTCTCTTATTTTGTATTGTGTGTTGAAGTACAAAGTTTCCTTGGTACAAAACATCATAGACTTTAAGGAATCTAACCTAAACTGATGAGCACATATATCCTCAAGAGGTCATAGGAGAAGTTGTAGCCACTAAGTTTCACATGAAAATTAAAGACAAGAAAAACAAAGCCACTCCCTCCCTCCCTAAAGGTACCAAATTGAGGATTTATGGCTGAGCATCACCTATGCTGCTTTAAGTCCTGAGCTACCCCTTCCCAGGGACAGATGGACACACAGAGCAGGTCCTACAGTGACACCTTGTTGTATATTTCACCAAATAATTCCACAAAACTAGTGAAACCAGTTTTCCCACAAATTTCTCATCTCTGGAGGAATTTTCTGGTCTGTGGAGAGCTATACTACGCTGAAACCTTTCTCTAGGGAAGGCATTAACAGAGTTTTTCTTCTGTACTGTCTATTTCAGTGAAACTTCTAGTAATGAAATATCTTGGGACTTATGACAAATTTGATTGAAATAGGCCAGGAGCTTTAGAAGGTAGCAAGGGGATATTTATACAGACACAGAAATCATGTAATTCTTAGTTCCCATCAAATAAGTCTTATTTCCCAAGGAAAATAGGCCAGAAATACACCTCCTGTCCTTCCTCACATGCACAGAGATACTTGTTGAAAGGTCAGTGACCATTAATTTAATGTTTATGTTTTTGTTTTCATATGCAGAAATAAGGGTCCTCTTCTTACACTGGCATCCAGTGTCCCAGTGGCCTACCAGAAGAAAGTTGGTCAAGGTATTTTGGTCTCACTAGAAGAAGAAAAATTGAGGCTTGCAAAATTGGCTGTCTAAGTTTGCAAACAGAGACAACATCTATGCACCAAACAGGGAGGCAGCCACCTGTTTTCAATGCACAGCCTATTACCTTGTTGGGGAATTATTCTGCCCACATCAGTTTATAAATGTTTCTCTCCCAGCACAGATCTTTAAAAACAAATAAATAAATAAAGTGGACCTTGCTAAATCATGGCACAAAGACTTCTTTCAGAGGTTTGTTAAAGAATGAGACCTGCATGTAAAGGGATATCCTCATTGTGAGTATGTAATGGGATCCCCCCTGCAGTCAAACCACTTTCCTCTTAAAGGAACTTACTCAGAAGTAGGAAAAGTCTTTCACCAGTTACTGAGCCGTTCAAAACCAGCTCAGAAGACCAGCACTCACCAGTACCTGACAGCTATCCTGTTAGCTTCTTTGCAAATCCACCCAGAGAGGTTTTCAGCTATGCTCCTGCTTAACAGACAATCCTATTAACAAAACATCCTACTCCAGATTTAGTCAGGGCTCTCCATTTGAACAACAGCACAACCTAACAAGACCATGGGGATCAGCTTATTCCCTCTTCCTTCCAGGTTGTTAAGCCCAGGGCAGACCTGAGACACATCAGCAGCCTGGGTGTATGGTGCCTCTGTACATGTTGTACCTGTTCTGTAGATAAAAAAGGAACTTCAATTTCTACTGCTGTCAATGCAGTGACTTTTAATCAGTAAATTCCCTTTCTAAGACAGGCAAGAAAAAAAAAAAGTCCTCATCTGAAAAAAATATCAAATGCATTTTCAGCCAGAAGACATAAATATAACCAGAAAGCCATTTGGAAATGCTTTCATCTGACAACTGACATGCTTAGATCATCTGCAGCCCACCCTGTGCTTTTCTCACTAGAGAAATTAAACACTAGAACTGCTGCTGCTTTGAATACTCCCCTTAAATATTTTCTGGCACAGACTTTCCCAAAGGCAGCAGTGGAAGTCTCTCTGCTTAGGAAAGGCAAATCTTTCTCTTTTTTACATGAGACACAACACAGCAGATACCCTGGGACATGGGTAGACACAGGTTAAGATTTAAGACTTATGGAAAACTCCCGACTTGAGAGGGTCTGCCATTCTTCTCCTGCATGGGAATGTTTGGTCCCACTTCCCTTATCACCTGCCCTGATCCATTTCTGATCAGATTCTGCCTATTTTTTGATCCCAAACTATGCTCAAAATCCCATTTTGGGGGTATTTGGCACAATTTTCCTTCCAGTGACATATCTGTCCACGTGTCCATGCCACTGTGGACTCTGAGTTCTGATGTGCCCTGTAAATGCCAGGTCCTGCCCAAAAATGTTGCAAGGGTTTTCCTGCAGCCAGCACCTCAGGCTGTGCACAGCTCCCCTTGCTCAGCAAAGGTCCATTTGGGGTTTTAGAGCATAATCCTAAACAACCCCACCACTGAAGTCTGTGCAGAAACCCCTCTCTTCTGCAGAGGTTACAGGGACCATGGAATAACATTCCCTGCAGAGGCTCTTGAGACTGTTTTGGCTTCTTGTTCAAGGTGTAATTTGACATATCCAAACTGAAATGGAATACTTTGATGAAGGGGTTCACTCTGTCACTTGTCACTTCAAGCCCCCATACAAGGCATAAGAACCTCAGCAACTTCCAGGAAAACCATGAGCAGTAAGCAGGCAGCTTCAGCTGAGGGGGGCTAAATCCCAAAATTCTCTTGTTTTCTTGGTTCACCAGAGGACAACTTAACAGCCAGGGCATGGTGCAATGTTGAGTCATATCTACACATGGCAGCTGACTGAGGCATATATGCAGCTTTACTCCAAATCTCTGCAAATCCATGCAAAGTCCAAATCCATGCAAAGGTCCTGCTTCTAAGAGTTATCTGAAAGAGTTATCTGAAAGCAGTGCTGATCAGAGCCACAAATCTTACAGAACTGAGACAGGACAGGTATATTGGGGCTGGTGCTTCCACAGCCCACTGCAGAGAGCAGAAAAACTTTTCCACAACAGAAGCACTTGCCATAGAAAGTGTCCTAACAAATAGGGCTGAAAATCAGCAATCCTCCACGAATACATCTTTCAGGATTGAAACATTTGTTGAAACGTGGACCCCAGCCAGAAACAAGCATTTGGTGAGTGCCTAAATTAAGTTAACATTTGCAGCCATGATAGACTTGGTCTCAAACACCAGGATGCAATCAGTCAATTGAATTACAGCATCTTAAAGTGGCAAGGTAAAAACTAATTGCTTCTTGTTGTGAGTTAAGCTCAGTAGTGGATGTCTCAGTGACAAGGGGTACAGCTAAACTGCAGCTCCTGTAAGAGCAATGAGCAAAGAAAATAGACAAGGTTAGCTGCAGAATCTCAGTTGACAGGTAGGAACTAGACAAGACCACTGCTCCTTTTCATGTTCCTGTGTGCTACATCCTATATCCTTGTGCAAATCCATGTGGTCCTTTCATTTAGAAGTAGTTACATTTCACTGGCACATGCCTCAGTGCAGATGGAGCTGTTCAATTACAAAGATGTCCTGTCCTTGGTGCCAGTGTAGATGGGTCATGGCTGTACCACCCAATAAACCAAATTCTAGGGTGTCCAATCCTCCAGCAAAAGCCATATGGCCAGAGAACAGAAATGTAACTAAAACACCATCCCCCCAAAAAACCAACAACCAAACCCATATTCAAGGAAATTACCTAGTTCAGGAAGACTTTGTGGCAAGTTAGGAGCTTTTTCCTCTCCTGGTCAGCAGATGGGCATCATGAACATCAGATTGCACACACTGGCTGTGGAAATGCAATTGTGTGCCTGAGACACATCCAGCCACTCTGTGTCAGTGTAAGTGACAGAGCTGCAGTGCTGCAGAAGCCACACTAGTTCTCTATGCACTGGAAATAGCATGGACTCAGCTGCAATTTAGGTGTCTAAGTAATTGTGGCCATCTGGGCTGTCTTAGCTGCTTGTGTCTGGACCTGGCTGCCAGAGCAGAGTGGGTCCACCTCTGCCTAATCCATGAGGACATCTCAGATGTGCAGTGGCACTTCAAGTGACATGAAAATTTGCCTGAATATTGTATTTAGGAAACTGAAACCTGTACAGGGTGATTGCTGGTAGAGCTCTAAAAGCTTCATGCACATCAGCAGCTGAAATAGAGATATAGTTTTATTACTATTAGCTATATTCCCCTCAGGTCAACAGCATGATAGTATTTCTTTGGTAGTTTTTTTTCTATAAATACTTTATTTCACAAATCTGGCAAAAGGTATAGTAGAAAGAGCTGACTGGGTGCTGCCACATCAGTCATAACCCCCCAGGGACTGAGGAAAGAATCTAATGGAGCCAAAGGTGAGCAGTTTTGGAAGACATCTGTAGAAGAGACGCCTGCAACTGCAGCCCAAGCTTGCCATAGTCAGATTTGCTTAGCCAGAGATCAGGCCACCTCAAAGTCAGACAGGATTATCTTATTTCAGTTTGTTTTCCTGTGGTTATGAATGAACAAGATTCATCCTAACACTTTCAGTAGTCACACTCTTTTTTTCTTTAAATGAAAGTGGAGAGTCAGATTTAACCATACGACTCCAGGATCTGGAAAGTTCAAAACTGTGTAAATAAATTAAGAAAGTGGCTGTATAGAACTTGATGTCTCAGTTTTGGACCAGCTCTTCATACCAAAACTTTGTATTCAGGCGTTACATGAGAGCTGAACCAGTGTGACCAGGAGAGTCCAGGCCCATGGGTTACCAAAAATGTCCTTGTCTCATGCCTGAAGTTGCTCAGAGTCCACCAGTTAAATGCAGTTTACCTGGTCTTGCATGCCAAGACTGCATGACAGTTTGGTCTTAGCAGACATTGGTCAGGAGAAAATCTCACAGCACCGCTCTGCAGGAAAACTTGCTGTCTTTCATGAGAGCTCCCTCAGTACACCATTCTGCTTTCTTTCATGGAATTCTCCCCTATTTCTGGACTATTTCTTCAAAAGGACATATGACCAACAAGCTACAAAGAGGGGAGGAACCAGGCACTGGAGACAGGAGCCGTGAGAGGTGTGTCTGGAGCTCTGGCCATGAACAGTATCATCATAAGTATCTGAGTAAGGCAGCTCCAAATGCCAAGATCCATGGCTTTCTGGGGTGACTGATCCTCTCCATCAGCCCTCTGGGGACAACTCAGGGCAACTGTGAGCCACAGCAGGTGATGGAGTTACACCAGAGATGGTTCGTGTCATGTGCTTTACATAAACACAAGGGTTTGAAAAGCCACAAAAGGACAGGGAGAGCTGGGCAAGGAAGGCTGTGGTTCACACGACAGGCTTTCACAGCTCAGAGTGCCAGTTCAACTGCAAAACCTCCTGGTGCTTAAATGGTGAAGTTCACACTCCCTCTCTGGAGGGGACAGAAGGTAATGGTACTCAGCTGTGACTATGACTATGCCAAATACCATTTGCTTATCCGAGATGAGCACAGATGGTCATATTTCCCTCTGTTTATTTTTGCTGAATGGCCTTTTCAGCCTGCCTAGTCTGTGACCTTCTCCTAAAAATGGGTAGATAGATTTGTTCTGGGATGCTGGGTTTCCTCCTTCTTCCAGGGGCAAACTAAAGGCTTTGCTGCTATCAGCTGTAAGGACATAAATGAACCAAAAAAGTCTTTATACTTTCAGATAGTTCCTTGCAAAATGCAATTTTAGGAGTAAAAAATTAATCCAGGTACACGTGTGAAGAGCATCCAAACAGGTGCTTCTCAAGTCCAGGTTGTGCAGACTGTGAATAACAGGATTCATGAGTTGTTGCACTGTAGTTTAATACCTGGCACTTTACATCTTCAAAATAGAAGTGCAGCCTAATATAAAAGGCCATTTGAATCAGTGTATTTAAATACAAAGTGGAGTAGATCACTAAACAATATTTTAACATGACAAAGGTAATGAAAAAGAAATGAGTAATAATCAAAAAGTACCTGCTATTTTGGCCAGTAATTAAAAGTCAATCCTGGGAGCGTGGGGCTCCCAAAAAGGGTTCAGACTATAGGGAAGAGAGCTGGTGGAGTCTATACATCATGAAACCTCAGCACTCCAACCCCAGCAATACCACAGTGCATTGCACACTGCTTGGAGTTAAGTTCCCCCTTTAATTTTCAGTTAATTCAATAAGTCACTGGCTTTGGCATGGCAAAACCAATATTTAAAAGTATGTCTACTGTACCACTATTGAATATTTTGAGGCTTTTTGTACTGGGTCACTCATATACACATAACAAGAGGCACAGCAGATCAACGTTCATATACTGTACAAAGTAATAAATTAAAAGAGTGAGAAGAACCTGGCCTGGACTGCTGCTCTCAGATTTCCTCAGGAGCTCAGGTGAGAAATTCACACATCATCAAATGGTTTGGGTTGGAAAAGACCTTAAAGATCAGCTTGTTCCAACACCCCTGCCATGGGCAGGGACACCTTCACTATCCCAGGTTGCTCAGAGCCCCATCCCACCTGGCTTTGAACACTTCCAGGACATCTCCCACAGCTTCTCTGGGCAACCTGTGCCAGTGCCTCAGCATCCTCACAGGAGGGAAGGAGGAATGTTAAATTGCTTCCCTTGCCTCAGAGAGACTGAGTGTCCCAATGATCTCTCCCACCTCTTGTCAAAAGATGAAGACATGATAATGCAAATCCCAAAGCACACCACCTGTAGGCTTCTAGAATGTCCTCAAAATACTTTTACACAAAACACATTCAAAGTCCACTGTCTTCAACAACAATAGACCTAATATTTAGCAGAAAATAAAATTCCTCAAAGGCTCCTTCTCTCTGACAGGTCTTTAGGAGATCTTCCATTCAGCATAAATACATTACATACAGGATGGCACTGAATGGATACAGTGAGCCAAATATTTAATATCTTTCATTAATAAGATGTCTGATGTTGATGATGATTATTTAAGCCAATTTAAGCAAGGCCAAACTCCATGCTGCTTATGTTTAGAATTACAATTTTCAATATTCTTGGCCATCATGCCGTATTTAATTTTTTATGTTTAAGCCAAGGTATTTCCAAGTCACGCAGCACCCACCCAACCAAGCAATACACACTTGTGGAGAAGCTGCCCCTAAAAAGCAAACTTTGCTCTACTGGGAGCACTCTGAGGTCCATAAATAATGTCACATGAAGTTCAGGTACCAAGAGCTGCCATGGGGCTCAGTAACTTCAGTGTCATTCTAGCAGCAAACACAGCTTACATTATTGCTTACTGATTATTAACTAATACTGATAATTAGCTGATAATTAACTAATAATTATTGCTCACAGATAATTAGCAAACACGAACTGTTACAGCATGGCAGACGTATCTCTTTGAAATGTGCTCCTCATTTGGTGCCCAGACCAAGCTGGAGAGGAGAGACAATCAGGCTGGATTAACTATTTGATGTGCATTCCTCTTTAGTGGAAAGGAGAAAGAAAAAGCATTTCTTGGTGGCAGTGAGTGCCACAGGCAGCTTTCACATAAGCAGGTGAATGATTTTATTTTGATGAGGGAGAAATTTTGATCTTTTTGGTGAGTCACTCAAATTATTACCAAAAAAAATAAAAGCACTGCTCACTTTGGCCACAAGCATCCTCTGAAAGACCCAGATGAGATGGATGGCAGCACTGGACAGAAAGCTATTGGCCACTTTAGAATGAGCCTCACAAATATTAACCCTATATAAATAAATAAGGTTTTGACTTCACAGAGACTGATCATTGGAAATAGAGACAAAATTGCTCATTCTACAAACCCCTGCTTAAAGAAAATACATGGGTAAGAGAAGAATTTAAAAAAGATTAATGGACGTTGTCACAACCTTCTCTAATGACAAACAAGGCTGTCAGGGCAGGTCTCTGGCCCAGATCACTCACAGCATAGCCTAGGCTTGGGCTAGGAAAACAAATGCTCACCTGTCATGGCACTGCAGTGCTTTCATTCGAGTCCTTAGAGGTGCCACTGGTTCAGGCACCAGGAGATATTCCAAGGGGTTTTATCAGCAGCAGCCAAGTGAGCTGCCCTTCTCCCTCTCCTTCCAGTGTGCTGCACAATCATCCCTCTTTCTCTAACTTACTCCTTCCATGTCTCTCCCCTGCCAAGGGGATGAAATACATGAAAAGGTCGCACCCCTCTTACTCAGACCTTTCAAAACCCAAGCAGCAGCAGAGACAGATCCACCCCCATGCAGCTGGAACTGGGGCTGGGGCAATGCCAGAAGCCCATTAAATTAGCAAACATTCCCTGGAGCTCACTCCATTGGCTCAGCAGGCAGGGAGTGAGCAGGCATCTATTTTCATAGCCTGTTTCCAGTTTGGGGAAAAAAGCCATTCACGTGTCCCAAGATATTACATCAAACACAAATGGCACGAGAGCTTCTGCCATCTTGCTGAGCTCCTCAGAGAGGAGAGATTAAGCAAGGACAATGAATGGCTGAAGTGACAAGGAAAAAAAAGTCCATGATTTCCCAGAGGAAAAAATAAATTATGATACTCTCCCAGGTTTTCCATCTTGCTGTTGACTATGCTAGCACAGTCTTCATATAAAAATCATAGAAAATACCAGTGTGAGGGATTTTGATTACTTCTCCTCCAAATATAGGGTCAACTGCATTCTCTTTTTGTAGACAATTTGATAAGTTACATAGTCCTTAATATCAAGATCAAAATGAGTGCCTTGGCATTGCAGCAATACCACCAAACTGAGGATTGACTTTATTTCCCTGGAGATATCTGCAGGTTGTCTTCAGACTAAGGCAAGCACCCCTGCATATCCATGTCTGGTCAGAGCAACAGTGATAAGGACTAGATATTTTTGTTTATTTTAGGTGTAAAATTAAATTCTAGAATTTTAAAATACAGACAAAGGAAGATCCAAGTTCACATAAGCACATCCACACACAATTAGTGTACATGAACAGGTTGGCAGCTTTTGGGTTGTGACACAACTGGAATCCCCTGACTCAAGAATTCCTTCCACCAGTCCTGCAGATGTCTCAAGACAGTGACCTGGAGGTCATAGCCCCATCTTTTCCCTCTGTTATGTCCCACAGAGAGTTATTTGGGCATAGAGGAAAGAAGAGGTGGTGCCAGAAGTGCCTTGAATAGATGTGACCTGATTCTGAGAGCACTGTAGTGGGGACACCATCAGGTGTACCTTATATACATCTGTAAGTGTGTTTAATGGAAACTGCTGAATTCCCCTACTGAGAGATAATGATCTCCCTGAACCAGAGCAGAATATTTACTATTCTACTTTGCACAAGACACTTTTTAAAAGATTGTTTGTATCTGCACCTCTATTGTGCCTGACTGGATTGTATTGAGGGCTTGTGCTATGTACAAGTACAAATGGCCTTGCTTAAACAGAGCAATACTCATTAAATAATAATGCATCAGTGAGAGTCTCATTTTGTGGCATGTCTAGCTGGGTTAAGCATTCTCCTGCATACATAATTGTGCTCCTTCATTCCAAAAACTTCAATTATTGAGTTTTATTTGCCTAGGAGTAAAATATGCATCAGAACCTGTGACACTTCCCCTTCCACTCATGCCTTGGAATTTTCCACACCTAGGCTACAAGATGTTGTCTGCAGGAACCCACAAAGATGTTTGTGATCCCAAAGAGTTGGTCTCCCAAGTGGGACTGGTCTCCTTCCCAGAGATGTTCACAGTCATCTTGTGCTTTGAAGCAGAATCGGAAATTTGCATTTAGTCTTTGCCACAAACAGCTCCTTTATTTCTTATTGCTCTAGCTGAAAATAAATAATAATATTTATTCCTTCTTCACATATCTCCTTCAGAATTCTCTCTTGTCTTCAGTTTACCATAAGCAATAAGTCTTTCCAGAAAAAGACTCCTTGCAGGCTACCTAAAAAAACTAGGAGACTGAAAAATCCACCGTGGCCTACAAGTGTGAGCTTCATATGGCTGCAAACTGCAGCATTTTACTAAGTGGTAAAAACAATGTCTTCTGGCTCCATCATTACCTGAAATATAAAGCAAGATCTACTAAAAAACATGGACAACTTGGTATGGAAATCTCTAGGTTCCTTCCAAGCTGGTCTAGTCTAATCATAGCCAGACTTCATATTCAGATAAATTCATCAAGTACTTTTCAAACAACAACAACAAGAAGAAAAAGAACATGGCTCATTTTACATTGCCTGATTTTGTTTATAGTCTATGACAGAACTGATCATTTCATATACATAAACATGACTTCATTGATATTTCTTAGTCCTGGGACCATTCTTCTGTGCCTGGAGGGGTTATCAGTTACAGGTCTCAGTTTTAGGTCAGAACACCTGGAGACCACCATGCTCATATTTTGGTGCTCTCTGAGAGCTAAGGCTGATCAGCTAATCCAGTCCAGGGTGGAATTTACCTTATCCATTCAGAGAAATTGAACTTCTAATGTCAGCAAGCAGCCTGGGCTTCTCTCCTGTATGTCTATGCACCTCCTGAGGACAGGTAGCCTAAAGCCAGTGTAAGCTGGAGGTTTTGTGCTGTAGCTGCCTCAGTTTTGGCTGAAGAAGGACCTGGTCATCTCACCTGCACGATGTCTGGCAGCCCAGACATGGAGAGGAAGCCCAGCCATGGATGTGAAACCTAAATGGCTTCTCTAGGACAGGCTTCCCAACTGCAGTACCTGCAGGATGTGAGATCCATTCATCCCAGGGGATGTGTAGAGCTAAGAGCTGCCACTGATGGAGGAAAAGAGAACACCAGTCTTGGGAATCCCAAACTCATGCTTCCCCAGATTACTGTGCCCACATTTTGAGAGTCCTTTAATGCAGGCAAAAGAGGTGGAAGAACAGATTGGCCTCCTGAGCAACTGAGGTTAAGGTTTGCCTGTGCCACTGCACCTCCTGGGACTTGCTCCAACTGGAAGCCAGAAGCACAGAGCTCTTCCCAAGGGTGGAAAACAGCAGAGGAAGAGCCTTTTATTGTCTCCTTCAGAGATTTACTCCAAAACATGGTTTCTCTGAGCAGCTGTCACTCATCAGATACAGCCAAAAGAGCAGGATTCATCTTTAGAGGCCAAATTTTTGGAAGTGTTGAGCACCACCATCTCCCATAGGGAATGTGACTGCTTAGCACCTCCAGGAGAGAAGCTCTTAGATGCCAACACATAAAGCACCATCAAAAAATTCCCCAGTCACAGCATCAAACAATTCTCCCCCGAGCCTGCCTTGATGTCTCATACCATTACAGCTCAAACCTTTGCTCCAGCATTTATTTGATACAAAGAGCCTGTTACCCCAAGGAAATAGTTTCATCCCCAATTGACATTATAACTTTATTGAAGTTTATATTATTCTGAAATATTTACCATCAGGGTTAGATATTATTGTGGTTTTTAACTAAATAATGTTGAAGGCACAGAGTGAAAGGCCCCATCTAGAGCCATGGCCCCCAATTGCAATGCTGGGGAACTGGGATTCACCCTGCTCTGCTTCTGCCCTCCTGGATATCCTCAGGGCATGATATTTAACCTTTCCTGGACTGATTCATCACTTTCACAATGGAATGGAAAGGGAGGGGACATCTTCCTCTGGGTCTTGGTGTCCAGTGGTGATCTGCTTCATCTCCCCACCACCACTGCCATCCCAGTGCTAAGACAGAGAAGGAGAAAAAAGTGTTAGAGAAAATTCAGTTTAGCCAATAATATTTTACAATAATACAATAACAGCCACTCATAAAACAGTCCCTGCCCCATAAAATTTACAATGTAAAGCAGACATATAAATGGAACAAAATGGGACTAATATAATGATGGAAACACATGGAGTAGGGAAGCTGTTGACTAAAGCTATCCAGCCATGTGTAGTCAGAGGCAAGAAGTGATCCCAGCCTGGGAATTCACCATCCTTGCCCAGCACCCTGCAGAAAACCTCTCCAGCATCCATTTCCAGGAGCAGTTATCTGTCTATTGACTGAAATGCTGCCATGTCCAATACAAGCTCCATCTAGCAGACAGCCACTATCAGCCAGAAAGGACCTACCTTCTCCAGGAGATCCTAGGTCTACATCCATGGCAATTTCAGTCAGCTGAATTCAGACAATAGCCACACTTATCTGAAATGCTGCAATACTGGCAGCTAATGCACACTAAGTTAATCACTGGCATATTTGTAGACTGCCAAGTATATAATAGCACGATAATGAATTTGTATGGCTGGGCCTATAAAAACTTTGCTTTTTATACTCAGGCATTTTAATTGACACAGAAATACATTTTAAAAGAGAAAGCAGGCTTGATGAGGTCAGCTCAAATTCCTTGGTATAATTACCAAGTCCATTGAACACAAATCTGAAATCATTTAGGTTAAGTTAATAACTTATGCCTTTAGTTTATAAGCACCACATTACATCTCAGACAGCTCAGATCTTGGCTTTGCTAAAGTGGCCTGGCCTTTAATAAATTCCTCTCCACGTTTTTCATGTTATAGCTCTTTTACAATCATGGTTTTCAAATGGCAGTGCAGGTACAGTGTGTTTAAATCACCATAAATTAGAATTTCTTTTTTCTGGCTATAGCACCTTTATTGCAAGTTGTCGACTTTTCTTTCAGCCATAAAGGTTATTACAGGCACAGGTCGGAAATGAAAAATACACCATGTGCCTTCTGCAGATGTCCCATGACAGACCCCTCCTGAAGCAGAATCACTTTCAGAGTTTTCCAGGGTCATTCTATACAAATAAGTATTTTTTATCAGCTTGGTTGCAATAACCTTCACATTTACCACCTCCTGTATTGGGTTTGCATGGCAAGGTTTTGGTTGCAGGGAAGACTACAGTGGTGCCTTCTGTGAGAAGCTGCCAGAAATTTCCCCTATTTCCAATGGAATCATAAAAGGAGGGGAGAAGAATGTTCATCACTCATAGTCCAAGCTAGCATTAAGTGCTAGGTCAGACATTTCTCAGGAGGTTGGTTACCATCATATCATTGGTAAGTGCCTCTGCTGCTGCCTCCTGCTTGTGTTGCCTTTAAGTTAAATTGGAGAAGCACAGGGGGTCCAAATGACCAAGCAATGATGACTATGAATAAGAAGGAGTGTTTTGGAAAGCCTGTAGGAAAAGAAAAGGCTCTGCTTCTTCTAAGCAGCCTGGAGAGAGGCTGTGGGAGGTGGTTTTAGGAAAGTTTGCCTGACCCAAGCACTTAGTGTACCTGTGGCTTCAGGTTTGTGCATTCATCAAATGGGACATAATGCTGATGGACTGAGGACAGGAGAGAGGAAGGGAAAGCATCTCTACAGCCCATGCTAGGATGTGAAAACTGCAAGAATCTACTCAGGATGCTGGGAGACAGCTGCTTCCGTGCACCTCATCTCCCTGCCCCCTGTGCCCTCCTTCCCAGCCTCCCTCCTCTTGTGCAAGTTCATCTTTCCCAAGGATGCCAGCAGATCCCTGCACACGGTATTAAGATAAGAAGCAAATAATGCTGGGAGGAATTTGCTGAGCCAGCTGGTCTTTTGCACCCTGTAGGATGCACAGACCAAAGAGGCGTCTGCCACACATGTCACACAGATGAAGCCAACTTTGCATTCAACAACTGCACCAAACAAAAGATAAAAGCAGTTTCAGCATAATAGATCATTCAAAGGGGCTCCAAATCCACACTCCCTCCCCTCCCTTTGTACCCTCTCTCCAGGTTGCTTAGCAAAAGCTGATTTTTATTTCCAATTAAAAGATTTCAGAGCAGCTTTTATTTATTATTTATTATTATTACTATTATTGTGTGGCCACTTTGAATCACACTGCTTCTTTCTAGTTCTTTAATCTAATCAAAAAACTGCAGCACATACAATTCCTTCCTGAGAAATGTTTTGTTCAGTGCTTTGCATAGCTACACTCAGGTTTTTGGCACATTTTAAAGTGGCTCCAGATTCATGCCTGAACTGCCCCTAGCCCCACAAGCAGAAATGACAGGAGCAGAAGAAGCAAAAAACTCCCCACTAGCCATGTTCCTGGAATCCATTTTTGTCAGGGATATAGTGGTATCACAGAGAACTGTCATGTTTAATGTGCACTGGCTGACATTAAGGCAGAGGCTTGAAATGTGAAGAAACATAAGTACAATAATTGCAGCATCTTGTGGCAGAGCTCAAGATGCTGCCATTCTCCTGACTGCCAGCCAAGAGGAATTTCCCAGGAGCATGTACAGCAAAGCCCTCTTCTCATGGGGCCAGGCAAAGTGGCATTTCATTACCAAGCAGTAACAAAGAAAACCTGTTTACTTCTGTGCAACGTGGGCATTCAAATTCCAGCTCAGGGTTTGTGCTGTTTACATTAGGGATGAAATGAGCTCCAAACACTGGAACACTTGTGGAGTGCTATGAAGATGCTGTTTCCAGAGAGGGGCATTTTTCAGAAGATGCTGAAGGCAGAGCAACACCCAGGTGCTACCAAGTGACTCGTGTTTGGTTCTTCAATCTAATCAGAGCATTTGAAATTCCAGTGGTGCTCTGGCACAAGCTGTGTGTGCACTCAAAGAGCTCACTGTGCTTAGGGAGCTTCTCATTTGAGACTCAAGTAAAGAGGCTGCAAAAATTGGCTAACTCAGTCTCACAGCCATGCAGGTGGATGAAATTACCCAAAAAGCAAAGTTTTGAATGGTTTGGAGACCAAAGGAGTCTGTGGCTGCTGCAGGCAGTACAGAAACAGCAAAGGCAAGGTGGTCCCTGGTCCCAGAGTAATCTTCATGTGAACAAAAAGCAAAATCTTGCTCAGCTCCCATTCCTGTGGGGAGATGAGGAAAAGCCTTCTGCATCAGCTGCCCTGGTGGGGACTGTGTTGCTGCTTTTTGCTGGTGTTTGGTGGGGAGGAGCACTGCTCTGTTGGGAATGTGTGAGGTGTAGGGCCATGCACTTTCGGGGTTCAAGTCTCAGAGGTTAAAGCCACCTACATCCCATTTTGGAAGAGGTTTGGGTTCAGGTTTCAATGACAATAACACACCAAATCTTTCAGAAACATTTTCAGAAATACTTTAGGTGCTAAATTGCATGTTGGAATTGCTAAATGCTCCTAAAACTCCACACCACTGGGATTTGGGCATCATGTAGAGGGTAAGGCATCCATATCACAGGTGACATGTGAGCTCGTGCCTGTGTTTTCATCCCACAGCAAACAAAGCAATTTGGATGGACTGACTTCTTGGGAAAAGAGAGTCTGGCACCACCACTATGTGAGCAGAAATTGGCCACAACTGCCAGGAGGAAAACGAAACCCTCTGGAACTGACAAATGAAATACAATATTTTTTGCAGCTGGAGATATTTTTTGAGAGAAAAAAAAAAAGTCAGCATTATCAACATTTTCTATTTCCATACTTTTCTTCCGCAATCCCTTCGTGATCAGGAGAGAGTGGGCTGAACACGTTGCAGCAGATTATGCTGCTGTTATTTTGGGACCCATCAGACATACTGTAATTTTCCTGAGAAATCTTGTTATCAAAAAGTTGTTGCCTAATTTGGCATTCTCTGAGATTTCTGTAGGTGAGATAAGATTTCAGTAAACACACTAATTTCTGGCTACCCAATGGAGCTGTACTTTTCTAGTACAGTTAAAATACAGTTCATGATACAAAGGAGGGTTTCCCCCTGCAGCTTGAAGCTCCTGTTCCATATTCTGAAGAGCCCTCCCAATCTCAGTCAATTCATTTCTTTAGAAAAAGATTTCCAGAGTTTCATTTACATCAAACTAGAACTGTGAGGTACAAAGGTACATCTCATGCCAAGACTACATTTAAGTTTTTGACTTTTGAATTTGTGGGGTTTTAAGGTTATCAAAGTTCAAAGTGGAGTTTTATTACAGTTCTTATTATGAGCAAACATTGTGTAAAATCTTCCAAGATGTCCAAAATCCAGATACTTATAATTATTTTTTAACGGTCAGGAGATCATTACAATGATCCTTTCATTTGGCTTCTTTCATAACCCAGGCCAGATCAACACCTTTGACTCCAAGACCTCAAAGCAATGTCCACTTACAAAATTGTTCATTTGTTCTGACACATATGGAGAACCAGAATTCTCCACCAGCTGCCTGAAAACCTGCTAAGACAGTGGGTAGGGAGCAGAAACAGAATGGGACAACCAGTCCCTTGGCAAATTGTCAGTGATCCAGCCATCAATTTAAACTCAGGATCACCAGAGCCTATGAAACTGCAATGGTTTAAATTCTTTAAGGAAAGTGTCTGGGCTCAGCTTTTTATTGCTCATTTTACAGTTCTGTTTATAACTTATATGACATAATTAAATGGGAAATTCAGAAGACAGGAGATAACGGTGACTTCCATGGTGGTTTTCAAGGTGAAGCTGTCAGAAAAGGGGATGTGCAAATACAACTTTTTCCCTACTTTGCTATATTCTGTAGATAGGCTTAGGCACTCAATATTTTCTAGTGAAGGACAATGAGTGATATTTTCTAATTAATTTTATTGTGATGACTCAAAGTGTGGCTGCCTCAAGTTTGACCCTCCCAGTCCATGATTGATGCTGTTCCTTCAGCTGCTTTGGTTTACATCTTAGCACAAACTCACTTTTCCTAGATGAGAGAGATACTCATGATGACATCTGAAGGGTCTGTCAGGGACCAGCTGTCAGTGCTCCATGTTTCACAACTTCCCTTTTCTGTAGCTAAACACTGTTGTCTCTATTCCATGAGGAGTAGGACAGATGACCACAGTTCACAGCTTCTACAGTGACCATCCCCTGGCTCCATTCATCATCTCATGGCTGCAAGTGTAGAAGTAAACCAGCCCAAAACTAATGCTGTGGGTGTGGGTACCAAGGTGTTTAGCTCCCTTGGAAATCCACAGGAGAATAGATTATGAGATACGTGGGGCAAGGAATACAGTGTAACAGAGCTATTCACTTAGGGTAGAGACCAAGCCAATAAATTTAAATAGCAGTGATTTAAAAGAATCCCACAAAATACCTTGGTTGCATCTGCATTAAACTGAGAAAGTTTCCTCAGATCTTGCTCAATACATGCTACACCTCAATCCCTCTGTTATCCTAGTTACATCTCAGAGTGGGAAATTTTCAACAACTTAATGACCTAGGGCTTGATCCATGGTATAATGAAGGCATACAGATATATTCCCTGATCTGTGATAAGCCAGGTACCAGGAAAAGGCATATCAAATTCCCATCTCCTAGGAATTATTCTTTATTTGCTTCATTGTGAATGGGGCTGTGAAGCAAATTCTACAAGGAACACAGGAAAACTCGGCTTTCTGCATGTTTTTAACATATGAAAACAACCATTTTATTACAAATAAGAAACAATGTCATCCTGCACTGAAGGAAAAACATTATAATTTTAGGAGCTGAAAGCCTACTTCTCTTGTTTTAGGACACAATCCTTTCACAAAGATGAGGAATTCATAGAACTCACAGATGCTTTTAGTGTGTTTCACATCAGAAATCTCAAATCTTTTCCTGTGAGACTCCATTCGCACCCAGAACAAGAAATGGGTCATGTTTGTTCTACATAAGAGACATTTTAGGGAAATTTGGCTGCTTTGGATATTTTGAAATTACTAGAAACAGCTCAAAACCAAAACAGCAGGAAATCTATCCAGAGGATATTTTGACAATATTTAGGGGGTTTTTTTTAATAATTGGCCAGGGATATCAGATTACAGCACTGTAACTCAGGATCCAACACCCCAAGGTCAGTGCAGCTTCACCAGCAGCCAGACTTTGCTCAGGACTCATGGCTACTCCATTTCTGTACACCATTTTCAAGAGCTAACAGCCTGTGAATGATGCCAGTCAGAAGCGTGGCCACAATAAAAGAGGGTGAAGCATGGTGACATTTTCTCAGCTAGTCAGTGTAAGCAAACAAACAAAAATACAAAGGGAGGAAAACAGCCTTGGCACAGATGGGCTCTTTTGCATGTTGCTTTCCACACATAGAGCAATTTAATCTTGAGTCAGCACGAGTTAGCAAAGGAATGACAGGTTGTTACAATTACAAGCTGCTTTGGAAGTATTACTATCAGTGCTGCCGCTATTTATGTTTAGTATTGTTATTGATGCTATTAATACTGCTTGTACAAGCGTTTAATGTTACTGTACTGATGTA
Organism: Toxostoma redivivum; assembly: GCA_013397375.1. NCBI lineage: Eukaryota > Metazoa > Chordata > Aves > Passeriformes > Mimidae > Toxostoma > Toxostoma redivivum. The sequence goes on along the minus strand of VXBI01008355.1, from coordinate 218,080 downwards.
AATAACATCTGGATTAACAGTTGAGAGAACAACACGATGCAAACCAGATTGATGGCTGAAGACACGGCATTTATTGGGTCACACTTCTGGGCTGTGTTCCTGCGGATGTTGTGCAGTCACACTGTGACAGTCAACAGGAGGCTCTTCTAAATAAGCACCCCAGGATCTGGTTTGTGGAAGAGGACATGATGATGATGTGACTTTTGCTTTTTTTCTGCCCCTTCAAGAACAGATTTTTTACCAGATCACAGTGGCAGAACAGACCACAGGAACTCTAAGTCCTTCTAAATTAGCCACGAGGAAGCATTATCCAAGAATTCCAACAAGACCTCACTTCACATCTTGTTTGTATTATTTGTGGTCTCTGGCTTAACACCACAAACCACACTTTGCCCCAGACTTATTTAATCACTATCATAGCAAGGGCTCAGCAGAGACCTGAGTCTCACAGCACTGAGCAAGGAGAAAAAGCTGATACATGCTCCACAAATTGTGTATAGTCTTAATAGATGATAGGAAAAAAGAGACTGCAATCTAACTTCCCTGTATAGCAAACCCCCAAGGGACTTGGATAAATGTTCACTGTAACAGGATTTCTACTGCAATAAACTTTTTGCAAGTCACTGCCTCAGATGTGTGAAGAGCCATCCCATTTGTATTAGATGCCATCATGGCACACAAATCTCTGTGTCACCCCCTCCAAATCTCTGGGTCTCTCCCCACAGCTGTCTCCCAAGCCAACCATCTACAGCAGCCTGATCCAACTCCCATGGGATGTGAGAGCATGAGCAGAAATGCAATCTGCTCCTCTCTGGGTGGCCTGGAGCTGTGGTGGGACACTGGCCACAGAGGATGGGCTTCAGCTGCTTCAGCACAGGCACCTAATGGCATTTTGAGTGCTGCTGTCTGGCCTCCTGCTTCTACCCCAGGTCTCCCCAAAGTCCTGCATTACAGATATATTGAGGCATTTGAATTCCACTCTGAGGGAAGGATCCAGCACCAAAGGTTTAAAGATCACTGCATTCTCCATCAAAGTGCCTGGAGGCACATCTACAGCAGCCTTTAATTCTGGAGCAGATGTGCACTTTGGAAGTGAACCCTCTTACAGTCCTTGCTTACCACGATTTCATTGGCATCATGGCACAGGCACAAAGCACTGGAAGGGGATTCCTTCTCAACTAAAGGGCCCTGGAAGATGCTCTGTGGGAGCACATCTAGTAAAGTCCTACCATTAATGGATATTTAGAAGCCATCCTAGAGTAAAATTCAAAACCACAGTGAGGATTATTTGCCCTTCTCATCAAATGCTTTCTTTTGCAGCTCTGCTCCTCTGGAACTGTACTACATCCACGGTTTATGCTGCCTGTAGCAGCTGCTGAAGTCACAGGTAAGGGAAAGTAAAGAAAACAGACTGATCTGAGCTGTTGCCAAGTGAGTACATTGCTAGCCCAGGGTCAAAAGGCTGCCCTGCTTCCCAGTCTGCTAACAGGATGTAAATATACCCCCAAAACATATCCTCTAGCCCAGGCTGGATTCCCCATGAGGATGCCACTATCCAAATTTATTTAAGGTTTTTTCAAGGTCAGATGTCCTCAGGACATCTCATTCCTTGCTTACACTCAGCATCCCACCAGGGCTGCACAGCCCTGCCCCAAGCCACCAAACAAACCCCACAGGAGGTGAACCAACTCATCAAAACCCAAAGGTTGCTTTTTTAAAGGTAAAGCTCTCCTTCCTGTCTGGGAATTGCAGACTTTAGGGAAAAGCCTTTCCACATGCTGAATCTTGCATTAATGTGCTTTATATTAATATATAGATGAGGTTCATCCCTGACCCATCACTGTGACCAGGTGTGACAGAAGTTCACTGGTTTGAGCCATGGTGTGATTTTGGCTGTTGGGTTCCCTTGGTGTCTGTAAAGGACTAGTGGAGATAGAAATAGCCTCATTTAGTCAATATTTAAATGATAATTTTAAAATAAATTAGCAAAATGCCAAAAAAACTCTGATATTAAATACAGAATGCATGAAGAAAAATGAGATAAAATATAAATGTTGTATTCAGGTCACTCTTCAAGCAGGTTTCCTCCAATAGCAGAGAGGAAAAAATGGTCTTTTGCTGCTGAGACTGTAGTAAACAAGGGCTTGTAAAAGTGCATTAAAGCTGCTTTGTTCCTTTGGTTTATAAATGGGAAGTGCAGCCCCAGGTAACTGCTCTCAGTCACAGGAAGCCTGTGGGAAGTGAAGCCTTCCAGCTAGTGAAGCCAGCTATTTGGATTTGAAATGCAGTACCTGAAACCCAGGGCCATCTCTCACGTCTCTTCTGATCACTTCAAGTTCCACTAAGTGTCCCCTCCTTTATTTATGGAGCATTTATCCTGGCCATATTTCCAGGGAATGGAAAACTCCCCTGGAGAGGCTTTTTCAAGCAATCACATTAAAAGTTAAGCATCTTAACTTCGTACAGCAGAGTTGTCCCCATGATCAGAACGTACATGCTAAACCCTTTTATACTCTGTTGTACATTGATTATACTCACTTCAGTGGAAAAAGGTAAAAAACATAATTTCCAGCTGCAGTTGCCCAACTTTTATGGTATTTTATGTCTATCATTGAACACTCAGAATGACCCATTCAATTTTACATTACAGGCATTACAATAGCTGTAATCATCACCAGGTTGTGTGATCACCTCCTAAGAATTAGCCATTAGAGAGGGAAACTTGCTTCTCAAAATGTGAAGCCTGCAGGCAACACAGGAAGCAACCTTCCCTATTTGAAAAAGGCCAATTTTTAACTTCCCTGGTTTTTAAACCTGTAGCATCAATAGGCAGATTTTACTGACATCAGGGAATAGTACATTCTTGGTCTGAAAGGCAATGGGAGATGAACTGTATGATTTTGAATAGACACAAAGCAGGCATTGAAGCATCCCAGGGAAATATCCAGTCTAAGGTATGGTTTCCCACTGCGGCTGCTTTGGAGAAAAGGAATCAGTCTGAGATACCAAGCAATGTAGCTCAGCCTGTATGAGCAGGGCATTACCAGCATCCCTATATCCCTTTTCACAGGCACCTCCTCATGCAGAAGCAGTCTCACTAAGTTTCTTTAAGAAACAGGCATCTCACTTGTATTTAAAGGTGACCTTGTTGGTTCTCTGTGGTTTCACCATGGCTTTCCTGCTGTCAAAGCATTTCTTCTTATTCTTTGAGCTGCTCATTCTATGAAATGTTCAGAGACTGTTTAGATGTGACTGCATGCCAACAAATCACCCTGTAGAGCATCTGGCATTGGCATCAACTGAGGAATGACTGATGGCAGACCAGAGCTATTACCTGGCATCCACACGAGTCTCTTAACCTTTCCATGAAGCAGCCACTACCCACGGGATGCAGTCGTGTGTCAGGCTGCTGTGAAAAGTGGTGCCTGTGCTCCAGAGCAGGGAGTGCAAAGACAGAAAAGACATTTCACCTTGCAAGTGCAGAGATTGGAGCTCTGGAAGGAATTTGGGAAGGTCTGTTTGCTCAGACTACTGAGGTAAGAGGAAGGTATTAGCCATTGAATGTAATAGGGAAGGACTCAGAAAAGAAGAACAAGTAATAAATAGTCAACCTGAGGAGATGGTTTTCCTGTGAAAAACAAAGACTTTTAAAAAATATGATAATCCTTTTATAACAGGCTAGTTCTTGGCAGTGGTTGTGTTTCATGGCATCCAAAGATGTGCCACAGGAGGTACAACTGGTTTATCCATCCTAAGAAAAAACAGCATGAATTCCTCTAATATACATAACACATGTTCCCATTTGTGGAACTTGCTCATAGATTAACTTTACTCATTTTTTAATCTATTACCCCCTAAGGAAATGAGTTTATCTTGAAATTCCTACATCTATGGCAGCAGAATACTCTGGAGATCTGAGAAGAGCGGGTCAAGTTTACTTTCTGGAAAATGAGTAGTTCTTATTCCAGGTGATGCACATATGGCTACTCAAACAACTGCATCAAGAGATATCAATTGTTTTCACTTCTTCATCTGCTTTATTCTTTAAAAAACAAAACAAAACACCCATGGGCAAGGACAATGAAGGAAGTGAGACGGCTATTCCAAATCCTTCATTCCACTGATGTCTAGAAACAAAGATCTTCTGACATAGCATATTTCAATGTCCTTTGTTTAACCTCTCCCCTTGAAAGATCTGAACACAGAGCCTTTGTTTTCTGGAGCTTTGTAGGCTAACCTACAGGTTATGCTTTGATAAATGTCCAATGAGCTAAGGAAACATCAAGGTTTTCCCTCAAGATGTGTAGTTGCAGTTTTGTCTGACATCTTCTATTCTTGCTAGACATTACCATAAGTATTTAGGAGGCCCTTGTGCCTCTGAAGCTCCTGTTTGCTGTTAACATAGCATGCTAAAGTACCCAGTGCTGGTATTTTACCCATTTTAGCCACTTAGGACTTTACCAGATCCTTTCAAATTCACACTTCTCACTCTGTCTCAGGAGATCAGGCAGCGAGTTTCATCTTTACAAAACAATCACGTCCCTGGGGCCTGACAGACACTTTAAAGCAAGAACAGAAACCCAATAGGTGAGACACTGTGGTGCTCTGGAAGCAGGAGGCTGGTAGCAAATGACTTTTCTGGCATAACATGAATTAATTCATGGCAAAGTCCCTAGTACAGCCATGGCCAGGCATTTTATTCCTGGTATACAGCAAAATGTAAACATTCCTTCAGTCTCCAGCTCAGAAACGCCAAGTTGATGAATTCATCAGGAGTTACAGACCCCACACTCCAAAGTCAGGACAGTGCTGGTACAGGGTGCTGCTGAGGCTGCCTCCTAGGGACAGTATGCTCTAGTGTAGGTTTGACTAGAAAAGCCTTTAATGCCATCAGTAGTGACATACAAGACTCTAGAATAGAAACTGGGGGATAAACCTGTATGACAACACAGGAGAAGAGGGAAGCCTGCTGTAAGGCTGCTTCCTCTGTGCATTGTGCTTTGCTTCGGATCTTCATTGGTCTGAGATATTGGGTGCACTTCTATCCCAAATTACAAAGTGCCCTAAGTGCTTGTCTTCTCAAGAGCCTTCCCCTGAGTAACATTTCCTTTCTGAGATTAGGCTTACTACCATGTGAGGTCACCTGAGTTTGGATTTTTTTCGATGCAATTTCAGGTGAAATTCAGGACAACATAGTCCCTCTCAATACCCTCTCAAGTGATCAGGACAAAGACTTCTCTGAAGAAGCTCTATCCACCTCCTTTCTCTGTGTTAAAGGCACACAGTGCCTTACCTGTCTAGAAATCAGCAGACAGTGTCTACACCTCTCAAGAGGGAGATGACAGAATGCAAGTAGAAATAGAGGGGCAAATTACCTGCATGTTTCTGAGATGTTGCATAATCCATTCCACAGAAGAATTTGCATTCCTTGCTGAATATTTGATGACCTAGACATGTTCTCAGCTGCCCATGAGAATCTACATATTTAGACTTCCCATCCTGTTCTTTGGTTCCCATCAAAGCTGGTCATCTCAGGTATCCCAGGTTGCTTGGATAGCTGCCATTCAGACTTCCCATGCTTCCCACAGCTAATTTTGGTCAATATTTAAACATAATAACACCTACCAAAGCTCCAGATAATGTTGCAAGTCCAGGGAGATGGTTTAATATTGAGCATGAGCCAAATAAGGGCTGTTTTGGTACCAAAAGCAACACCACTCACAGTCCCCTTGTCTCCTTGCCCAGCCATCCTCTTCCTCTGCTCTACCAACTGCAAACATGAGGTTCACCCCTGTGCTTTCAGACAGATCATAAACGGGTTTGCCTTCAGCTGGCAGTGCAATTGCAGCTGTCAGGGCAAAGGAGGAGGCAAAAACAGATGGCCCAGGACAGTGAAAGGGTGCAGATGCCTCTTCCAGCTGATGGAACAATCTTCTAGCTGCTCAGAGAACAGTTCCTTTAAAGGTGCTGCATTATGACAGGGCTGTTCTGTCACATGAGATGTGAAAACAGAAGCCCTGACCTCTTGTGGTCATTAAACACCACAAAAACAGTAAATTGCAATTTTCCTAATTCCTTAATTGTCCATCTGAGCATTTTCTACCATACATGGTCAAAACTCCAGCAACTGGATTTACACCAGTCAAATCTTGTTGGGATGGCACCAACCACAATTATTAGTGCTTTTTCCAGTCCTCTAGAAATCTTGTCTGAAAGGTAGTTCTGTCCAACAGTAGAACCAAACTTCCCTCTGCAAGTATTAGAGAGCTGTCTGGGCTATAACATCATTTACAATTTCAGGATTGTTTTACAGACAGATAGCAAACCATGTAAGTAATTCATGGCACGTTTGGGAGAAGTTAAAGATGAACTTACATTTAAAAGATTCATACCTGCTTCAGATGCCTGGGGCTGGAACCAAATAAAATACAGTCTTCTGGTTTATTGTACATGGTGAATGATGAATGGTTGTTTCAATGGTAAGGAACTCATTGGGACAGAAAGCAAACCAGCAGTGCCAGAGTGTGAGGTTAATACATATCAGGAGGCTGCTGCATTCCCTGAGGTCAGAAAAATGCTTAAACTGGAAGGCTGCTCCACCTGGGCAGGTGCAAAGAGCAGGTAGAAGGCAAAGAGAAACCTACAAGCACCTGTACCACTCCAAACAGGCATACCCAAAAATTTCCTGATGGTTAAATGTGCCAGGTTCTTGCCCTTTGCTACATGCTGATTCCCTTGGTGCAAGAAGTGCACAGCCAAAATAGCAAAGAGCACAATTTGGGGCATCTTGCTGCACTTCCTGCAGCCAGAGCAGCCTCCTTAGGGCAAGCTCCCATCACAGGCTATTGCTGAGATAATTATTACTGGTGAAAAAGTGGGAAACTGTCCTGTGTCCCTTCAGAGGGGTGGAATAAGCTGCAGTGGCAGAGTGAACACGTGTTGCACGCACAGGAGCCCTCAGTGCCAGTGCAGTGCACACACACTGCACTCCTCACCCCATAGCACCAGAGGGACTGGAATCCCAGAGGGCCAAAATGGGAATTAGCATTTACCCACCTGGTTTCACCCACCCTTCATCCATTCTGGTTGGTGTTTGTGTAGAGTCACAAAGGGGCCTGAGCCAGGATAAGCCTTGTGTTCCAGGAGCAGCAGAAAAATCTCAAAACCAGAAAGCATGGTAAAGCTTACTTTAATTCTGCAAACACTGCTAGGAGCCCTGGTGACAGTACATTTCATTATTAAGCTATTAGATAACATAAACACATTTTTGGAAGCATCTAATTTTGTATGTTTCTCATTAAAAGTATTTCCTTCTACAGGGCTTTTCCTCCTAAAGAACACAGAATGCATTTATGAATAAATCTCATTTCGCCTGTTTTCAGAATTACAAAAGGTGCAGTCATGTTGTGATGCTCACCAAGCAGGGTGGAAGGATCAGGATGGAGCCCTGCATCCTCTGAGCTGCTCTGCTCTGTACAAGCACCCTCTGCCTCTGCACCATCCAGGCTCAGGCAGGGCTGTGCAACACCCACAAAAATGCACACATGTATTGCCTCTCCCAAGCACTTGTGTTCCTCTGCTGGCTGTTTCCAAGCATGCACAAAGCCCTTTTACTTCACAAAAAAAAAGAAAAGGCGTGAGAAAGAAAGAGCCTCCAGACCCCCCAGAGCAGGGCAGTGGCCTTGTCTGTTTTAACACTCTATTCCCTCCCAGAATTTTTTTTTTTTTTTTTTTTTTTTTTTGGGGTTTTTTGGGGGTC
>VXBI01008355.1:186746-202276 GCA_013397375.1 Toxostoma redivivum | reverse complement strand
CTTGAAAAGACTTTCTCCAGAATGCAGATCATGGGTATTTTCAGTGCTCACTGGAAAGGTCCCATCATCTCAGCCCATGGCTGTGCTCTGGGAGCTCTTTCCTTTTCCCCTTTGTTTGCAGTCAAAGCACCATATGGAAATGACTCACGTGGCTCTGGCCACAGCTTTGGGCCATGACCACACTTCCCTGAGCCTCTTCAGAGACCTGCAGAAAGCTTCTTCCTGTGAGTGCCAGCAGGTCCCTACCTACAAAGCAAACAGCAGATGCTGCAACGATGGGCAAATGTCCAAGTACGTAAGACAACACTAATTAAAAGACGTTTTCTCATGAAAAGCTGGAGGTTATTAGAAAAAAGAAATGCTTAGCTGGGAAAAACCCTCCATGCTGCTGTGCTGAGCGTATCATACTGCACCATTAAGATGTGCAGAAGTACTTTTAAGTTGCCTAATGGCAAGGTTACAGCATAATCTGTGATTAACTTGCTTCATGTTGTCAGGGGCTATCAGTCACTCCAGAAGAAATCTGATTTCTGCCTCTTGCCCTGTGTCTGGCAAAGCATCATGTCAGGAGGCTGTTCCCATCCCAAACAGCTCTCAAATCTCCAGTTCATCTGAAGAGGATTTTAGGACCCTGGATCCAGTTTGTCCAAAGACAACATCTACCTGGTTCTCCAATTTTTCTGCTAGGAAAAATGTAGTTTAAAATGTGCAATTTGTTACTTTCTCATTGAAAACACCTCCCCCAGCTCTCAGAAATCTCTGCTGAAATGGATTTTTTGCTCCAGTGGACTCCATTATCTTTTTTCCATGATTTTGCTCACCTCTGCTAATGGACATGGTTTTTCACTGTAATTATTCAGTATGCAGGATGTGCTGATGACTGCTTTCTGTCTCAGGACATTTCCTTTCTAATTTGGAGTCAGACATGGCCTGAAGATGTGAATAAAAGTCTGGGGACAGAAACCAGGATATTTGAAAATTTAGTGCAAGACAAACTTCTGCGCCACCGAGTATGATGATGTAATATTGCAAAAATCTCCATCAGCACCTCCCAGTGTTCTCACAGGAGCAGTGAGTGACCTAAATGTGCCCAGTTTAAACATCAGAACTGCATAGACACTGGGATCATTTTTAAAGAGGAAGTATTTTTCACAGCATAAAAATAAAAAGTCCTTGAAATACATCTTTTACTTCTTACAAGCTTCAGGCTGGTATTGTACAGACAGAGATGATTCAATAAGTTACCCTTTGGAGTGAGTCAGTGATCAGAAGAGTGGACTGAGAGTCAAGACTTCCCCATTTGCTCATCTATTTACCTTTAAACAAATCCCTGGTGGGACTGCTGCTTTACACAGACATCAAACACCCACAGCTCCTCCACACTTCATTTCAAAGTGCACATGTTCAGCATCTCCACAGTGTGGACATTCTGTCTCTCTGGACATTAAATTAGTCAGTGTCAAGATAGGGTTAATGCTACTGACCTTTGGTAGATTTTGCACTTTTGTTTGCAGAGCGATTTGCGATCTTCAAATTGGCTGTTCCAGAGGTGCAAATATATTGCAGTTATCCTTCTAAACAAACCCAGTGATTGTCATTCTGCAGAGTGCTGCCAGCTCCAGAGCTGGGAGAGCAAGGGTGTCCACAGCCATGGCGACAGGCAGCCTGGAAGGTGAGCTGGTAACACAAGCAGGAAAGCTTTTTAAGCACTGTTTTACCCCAAACTCAGGAATAAATTTTAAAATTACAGTTGGGGAGGCTCAGCCCTTGGCTCTGTGTCTGTGCACTCATTGCTCTCTGTGCCAGTGGAGGCAGAGCCTGTATTCCCATAAACAGGTGACAGAAGAATACTGATTTGATTTGAGCCACAAAATGTCAAACTTAGTAGGTTCTGGAACCAACAGCAAAAGGGTTCTGCAGTTTCCTGGGGCAGAAAAAGCAGAAAAAATTATCAAGTCAAATGCAGCAATGCTGCACTCCTAGGCAGGGCTAGGAGTTCTCTAGGGAAAATGAATGTAAATGGAGAGGACGGGGGGACAGGCAACAAGTTTTAGATTACTGCTTTTCATTGGCCTAACTAACAATAAAAAAATTGGGCCAGGTCTGAGAATTGGACAATCAATCAGAGATAACAGAATTAAGCAGAGGCACCAAGCAAGTGACAGGATGTTAATTCAAGTTAGATTTTTAACAGCCCTGGGTAAATAACTCTCAACAAAGCATTTTCTAGCAGAAGCTTATGTACTTTTCTATTCTTCTAGACTTTTTCTTCCCACATGGCCAAATGCAGAATACAGTCATCTCCAAAATTATTCCATACTCAGAATCCTACATTTCTTTTTGTCTCATATACTGGACAGGTAACATTTCAGCAAGGACAGCTGCTGTTGGGTCTGGTGCTCCCCTCCTGCAGTGAGGTTCACAGTGTGGCTGGAGGAGGTTGGTAGTTCTGCAGAAAGAGCAGTGCAAGCAGAACAGCTCCTCATAAATATTACTAAATTCAAATATCCAATGCTTTTATCCCTGCTGCAAACAGATCCTGGTGGGAATAGTGTGAGAGCAAACTCCTTTCTCTGTGCAGTCCATGAAGGCAGTGGATCCACCATAATGCCAAAATCCCTCTCACATACAGAATTTTCCCAAGTCTCACTCTGTGTGTACTCACTCAACAGCATCCTGCTCCTGGCATGCTTCTAGCAGCGCTCCTGTAAAACCACAGCACACACTCTTGTACTCATACTAATATTTCTTCTCCACAGTTAGAGAAAATCTGATCTTAAAACTAGGTTTCTGCTGGGAATAAAAATAGTGGCTCTGAATATTCAGTGTTTGTTTATATCTCACTGCTTCCACTAACATTCCTGCCGTTTAATTTGTTTGGAAGACTATTCAGAGGAAACTAATAAGTGGTGTGAAGACAGGAAGAACTATAAACCACTGAAATCTGAGAACATGTTCAGTGACGTTATCCACATTATTTGCCTGGTTCTGTTATTTAAAGTTCAAGTCAAAGGGGAAGTTTTGTTTTCAAAAACAAAGACTTGCACACGTATGGACTGAATCTCTTTTCCTTGGAAGCTCTGCTTGGATCAGACAAGATCAGCAATCTGCATAAAAATAAAGAGCAGAAATATTGCACTTGCAATTAGGCAGATTTAGCCCTGATCCAAGCACAGACAACACAATTCCCTGGCTTCAGTGGGAGTTGTTCCAGGTTTGAAGAGGCATGTAACTTTGCTAGCCTGTGTTATCAATTTCTTTTCTTTTTTGATAGCTGCTTATGGAAACTGACTTGCATTTGAGGTTTCCAGACTCTGAGATTTTAGGCAGGCAGCATTTTCAAATATAAAACCCCCACTTTAGTCTGACACAGAACAAAGTCAAGTTTTGACATAAGTCAAATGTAAAAACTACAGTAGAAATACTAGAAAAGAAAATTTATGTACCAGTGGTTGTACATGATAGAGAATCACAGAAAAAGCTGAATTGGAAGGGGCAAATACTTCTTGAACTCTGTCAGGTTTGGTGCTGTGACCACTGCCCTGGGGAACCTGTTCAGTCCCCAGCCACCCTCTGGGTGAAGAACCTTTTTCTAACATCCAACCTAAACCTCCCCTGACACAACTTCAGGCCATTCCCTCAGATCTTGTCACTGCTCACCAGAGAGCAGAGATCAGTGTCTGCCCCCTTCTTCCCCTCACAAGGAAATTGTACCTTCAATGAGGTCTCCCCTCAGTCTCCTCCAGGTTGAACAGACCAAGAGGTCTCAGCCACTCCTCAAACATCTTCTCAAAACCTCTGCATCATCTTCATTGCCCTCCTTTGCATGGTCTCTAATGGTTTCATGTCTTTCTTGTCATGTGGCTCCCAAAAGTGCCCCCAGCTCTCGAGGTGAGGCTGCCCCAGCCCAGAGCAGAGCAGGACAATCTCCTCCCTGCCCAGCTGGCAATGCTGGGCCTGATGCTCCCCATGACTCTGTTGGCCCTGCTGGCTGCCAGGGCACTGCTGATCATATTCAACTTTCTGTCTGCCAGGACCCCAGGTCCCTTTCCCTGGCACTGCTCTCCAACATCTCATTCCCCAGTCTGTCCATACACCCAGGGCTGGGCCATCCCAGGTGCAGAATCCAGCACTCTCCCTTTTTAGACACTTGCTTATTATCTCCTCCTGTCCTGCATCCAAGTTATTTATGAGGGTGTTGAAGAGCACAGGGCTGAGGATGGACCCTGTGGAACCCCGCTAGTGAGAGGTCTCCAGCCTGATGTCACTCCAGTCACTTTGTGCCCAACCTGTCACCTATCCTATGACAGTTTTATCTGCTGGACATCGTGTCCAGGAGGATACTGTGACAGACAGCACTGAACACTTTACTGAAATTCAAAAAAAGTTACACCACTGGCTTCCCTTGGTAACCAGGTTTGTCACTTTGATACAAAAGGCAATCCGGTGTGATAAGCAGGACTTCCCTCTCACAAAGCTATGCTGGCTGTGAACACAACCTTTGTTGTCCTCCAGATGTTTTTCAATACCCTCCAGGACAATCTTCTCTGTAACTTTACCAGGCACAGAAGTGAGACTGACAAGCCTGTAGTTGCCAGGACTCTCCTTCTTGCTCTTCTTGAAAATCAGGACAACATTTGCCAGCTTCCAGTCAGCTGAGACCTCTCCAGATTCCCAAGACCCCTCAAAAATTGTCCAGAGAGGTTTTGATGACATCAGCCAGCTGCCTTAAATTCACTACTTTGAGTGGGATACAGTGGTTCCTGTGGATTATTTGCAACATTAAAAGACACAACATTAATATTGCATGACCTTTCTTTGGAGAGAACAAACAGAGCATCTGAGCTTCAAGTATCTGTTATTCCTGATTGGCTTGTTATAAAAATTCCCTTTCAAAACTGAAATACACAAATCAAAGCACTTTTGCTATGAAGAATATATGTTAACAGAAAAAAAATAGATTCCCTACATAGTATATACATAAATATAAGAGATTTTAGCTTAACCTTCTGGTCTCAACTTTTGTATCTCTGTAGTAGCTGCTCAGAATGGGCATTCTATTGTGTGTATTAACTGGAGTGGCTAAGGCAGGCCCAGGGCTGATAATTATAATTTGGTCCCCTGGATGATTGAGAAGCCTTACAGAGGACTGCACAGTGCAACTTTAACAGCCCTTCCTGATGCCTAACTAGAAAATCTGTTTCAAAGGGGCTCCGTGAATTGTAGGGTACAGTCAATTAACTTGAATATTAATTATCTATAATGAATGTACCCTTCTTCGGGGCTTGAAAAGAAGCAAATTACTTGGAGAGGGACTAATTAAGATGATGTAATCTTGACCATGAAGAATAATTCCTTCCTAGTGACAGAAATGATCTAATTGAAGTATCTCATTAATTAATGTCTCATGAAATTGACTGATAAAATGCCTCTATGAATGCCTCCTGAACTTGGGGCCGGCAGAGCATTGTCGCGCATCCACTCTCGCTCCAGACCCTATCGCTGACAATATAATTAGACCCTGGAAGCATGCTGTGCTCAGAAGGATTTATAACTCTGCAGAGTGGATAATCTACAAATGCAAAGTTAAGACAATGCAGCTTGCCACCGTGAGATTTCTGAAGTCAAAGAGTGAAGCCATAAATCAGGTATAATCCAATGGATGACAAGTGAATTCCCCCTCCTGCCAGCTCTGCCAGCCTGCACGAGACCAGCCCCACAACCTGCTGATAACCCTGCACCAGTCCTAGGTAAATAAAGTCAGATTAAAGGCATTTTATTTCCTCTTTTCCACTAGATTAGGACATACCTGTGGATTTTAGCTAAGAGTGCTCCAAGTCCCTGAGGGTGAGGGGCAATAGAAATACTCTTCCCCTGCTATGCTCCTCTTGCTGAGGAGATCACTGTGTGAGATCAGCAAAGCTTTATCAAGAAGAAAGAAAGAAGAAGAAAGAAAACAGCTTTGAGGTGCTGGAGTATGTCCAGAGAAGACCAAGGAAGCTGGTGAAGGGTCTGGAGTCTTGTGATGAGTGGCTAAGGCTGGGGGTGTTTAGTCTGGGGAAAAGTAGACTCAGGGGGGACCTTCACGTCCTCTATAACCCCTGAAAGAAGGTTGTAGCCAGGTGGAGGTTGTTGTCTTTTCCCTAAATAAAAGAGAACAAGTAGTAGGACAAGAGGAAATGGCCTCAAGTTGCACCAGGGGAGGTTTAGATTGGGTATTAGGAAAACTTACTTCACCAAAAGGGTTGTCAAGCATTGGAACAGGCTGCCCAGGGAAGTGGTGGAATCCTCATACCTGGAAGTGTTCAAAAAACATAAATGTGGCACTTGGGTCATGGTTTTGTGGTAAATATTGGGTTAATGGTTGGACTCAATGATCGTAGATGTTTTTTCCAATCTAAACAATTTTATGGTTCTTCAATTTGGGGTTATTTACTCTGGCCAGAAAACCTGAAAGAAAACACAATTTGGCTTAATCCAACTGGTGTATCTTTACTTTGACTGCCAAACTGCATCCTTTCAAAGCTTTGGTAATAGCATTTTTCCAATTTTTTCTGTTCTATACTTCTTAAAATCTTGAGCAAAGTCCTCTAAAACTGGCAGAGGGTTCCTAGGTTCCAGTGAAATATGATAAGCAGTAACAAATGGACTGTGGATGGTGTAAAGGGAAATTTGAATCTCAGAACTAACAATGATCAATTTACTACAAGCCTGCGGGAGCTAAAAATCATATAAGGAAATCGTAGGAACACAGCAGCCAGGCAGACAAACAAAATGAAACCAGGCCAGTCCAAGGATGCAATATTGTTATTTGTTTACAGCTTTTCTGTTAAAGTGAATTAAATGCCCACAGCTGATAAAAGGTTCATCTACCAGCACAGAAGCTCCTGAGTATCTCACACTATTCCAGCACTAATTACATTTCATAAAGCTACCAAATATACCATAACTAACATTTATTGGCCAATGAAATGTTGCTCTAAGTTAATAATTACAGATATATGTAGACAATAAAAAGTGAAGCATCAGCCTGGACGCAGGAGGGGAGATTAAATGCTTCTGCTTTTACTGAGTGTTGCTGAGAGGCCAAATTTAAGACCAGAGGTGACAGTACCCCAGGAATGCCTGCAGGAAGAGAGGGAAAAAACCTTAACTGGGGAATCATGCAGGAGAGGAATATTTATTGCACCCATACCAAATTTTCCCAACCCTCTGATACTCTGGATCCCTTTTTTACCTCTGAAAAAAAAGCTCAGATGGAGGTACTGAGACTTCTGCTTACACCCACAGAGAAACTCCTGCAGCCCCAACAACTGCAAGCACATAACCCCAAACTCTTTCCAGAGCACTCAGGTCTGTACAGAGTTTGTGCACAGCACAAACTTCTCTCTCCTGCATTCCCAGTGCTTCCCTGCCACCTCTGCTGGTTGCATGGGGATGGGTGGTCTCCTGTCTCAGGGTAGGTTGGGAATGGAAACGAGCTTGGCCAAGCAGAGCTGCTATTCCTCCTGTAACAGAAGAAGATGTTAGACCTGCTGCAAATTTTGCCAGGAGCCAAACCAGCCTTCAGCAGTTCCCCAACAGAATCCAGGAGGTCACCTCCTCTCTGGTATCCCACCAGCACAAGGATGAATCTGCTTCTCAAAGCTCATTCAGGAAAAAGCCCAGGAGTTGGAGTCTGATAGTTCTAGTAGTTTTCTTTACCCAGATGCATTGGAAAAAAAGTCTGATTAAGCCAAAAGAGAAGCAAAGGGAAGAATCAGCCTAATTTTAAGTCTTTTTGTCACTTGGCTGCCAGGTCACATCTTCACTCCTATTGATTCCCACATAGCCAATAACCAGATACTGGGGGTTTTCACCCTACAGTGCTCAGAGCTTTGTCTGAGCTGGCCTGCTTGGGTACAGATTCTCCCTCTAAGGCTCTTACTTTCTTATGTAATGAGATTAAAGCAGACTTAAAAGAGCAGTAAGAAGATGGGGAAGGTCAAAAATGCCATTTACTATAAATAAATGCTCTGTCAGTTTGAAGGCACAGCATCATCATGGTTTGGGCAAACCTTCACCTGGCTGAAGATGTAATGCTGAGCAGCTGTCACTCCTTGGAGACCTGTCACTGTGGATGGGAGGGAAGACTGGGAGCAGAGGGAGAGATCTACAGGGTACAATTAGTGTAGGATGATGCTTTTCTGCTCTAGCAGCTTTCTGCAAGTAAAGAGAGGATTTCTGAGTAGCAGAACAGGCTTAATAATTATTCCTGCAGTCTTCATTGTTTTGAATAGAGAGGATGAACATTCTTACCACCTTCTATCACTAGAGAACTAACAAATTCCAGCCAAAGGCAATTTGGATGGTGTATGCCAACATGCCTGGTGCAACATATCATGACAATACAAACATAAAATTCATGGGCATACTCAGGCTTAAAGAGACACACCCATGAGCCTAGTGACCCAAATTAGTTTTTCAGGGACAAAAATGAACTCAGGAGAACACAAAAAAAAATAGGTTCAAAATGTTTTTGGAACAGATCTTAAGAATTATAGGAAACCATCCTATTTTCACTAACACTGTAAGAACATCAGATTGTTTAGGCTTCTGTCTAGAGCTGTAGTGATGATGTTTAAAGGATACAAAGTGAGTTCTGTTTTAAAAAACTGAACCATTGCACAATTACAATTGAATACCTACATATGCCTAATAGGAGAGATATTGGGTACATCCACACCATCAGCCTGAGGCTGGGCCAAGGCTTGTTCTGCCACCTGCTTTGTGGGGGACACTCTCTATAGGAGAGTGCAAGTCTCCACCCTGGATGTGTTTCTCCTAGGTAACAGCAGGATGGTCCAGACTCAAGACAAAATAAAAACCATGTGTGACCACTGTGGGGCACAAATAAATTCCAGCTGCAGAGCCATGCAATTATGGTTGCAGGAGCAATGTGACAGCAGATCCACCAAGTCCTCCTCTTACACTGTGTCTCAGGGCCTGCAGACAGCAATCTTCTGCCCAGTTTCACCTCATTTTTTCCCACTATGGTCACAAGGATTGTTTTGCTTCTGTCCAACTGCCTGTCCAGAGTTAATGAAGCTACAAGACCTCAGCAGTCCTGGGGAAAGGAAGACATTGGTCACTGATTTGTACTTTTCTTGCTCATAGCATGGACATATTCATACCTTCTTGGTGGGGCAGTTCCATTATCCACAACCCACGCCTCCTTCAGCAAGGAGGAGGGCACGCAGAGATGATTCATTGTGAGAAGGCTCCCATCCTTTTCAGATCCCACCCTACTACTGCTGAGGCAAGTAAAGTCCCTTCAGAGGCTTCCAGCTTTGTGCACCCTTGAATTTCCAAAATGGCAAGATTAGAGACTGTTCCATGGGCTGAGAAATGCAACAGCATAAAGCATGACCTAATACCCAAACTAAACTCCCCCCTCCCCATTGGTTTTATCACATTACTCCTGATTAATCCCCTTTGCAGCAATTACTCTTCTTCCCTGGCATATATGATTGCTAGATTGTTGCCATAGGACCAATTTCCTTTCATGTAAGGTTGGCATAAATCTATTCTGCAGGGGTGTCAAAGAGATTGAGAGGTTAAGTTTTGTCTTATTTCAATTCCATGGGGAAAACATTGCAAAACCATCCAGAAGTTGCCCTATTAGCAGTGACAGAACAGAGATGTCCTGGACCAAAGTCATTGTGTAAGGGAGAGGGAATCTCTACTCCATGTAACCATGGCACCATTCCAGTGTCCTGGCACTCACTGCAGTCACTATATCCCCTACAATTGGCAGGTCATTTCAGTATCAAAATGATAAAACAAGATGTCAGGCATCAGGGAATAGCCTCCTGTGAATGTAAGCACATAACTCCCATTAATGTGAACAGGCAATGTGCTGAGAATGTCCTCTCTGCTCTGCAGAGCACACCCAGCAAGTCTGAGTAATCTGTGGTTGATTTTAGTTTTCTCCCCAGAGCTTCCAATGAAGGAGGAGGCATGAGAAAGCTGGTGTACAAGGCATTAGCATCAAGGCACAAGTGAAAGAACGCTCAGTGGGATTATCCAGTGTGCTTACCCAGCACAGTAATGGATGGTGTCCTGTAAGAATACTTCACATTCAGGAGCCACGAGTCCAGCCCTTCTTTTCAGTGTAAATGAGGAGAGGTGGTTAAAGCAAAGGGGAACACAATTGAGAGTAGAGGAAGAGCTTTTTTATTTTCCTTTATATGGCCAGAAGAGGCTGTTCTTTGCTCCTGTCTTCCATTGCCTGAGGTTTATCTACATGCTCTGAGCACTCATCCTTTTCTGCTGACAAACCTCCCATTCTGCTCCCTTGCTACCAATCCAACTCTCCATCAGTGCTCCAAGAGGATCTGGTCATGGAGAAACAAGAGACCTATGTAGCAAAGAAGGAGAGAACCACTGGACATGAATCCTCACCTGTGTGGGATGAGCTGTCACAGCAGAGGATGATTGAAGCATTGAATCTACACTGGGACATTCAGGGAAATTAATTCATTTTCTCACACTTTAAGTTAATTTGGATTATTTAATCCACATTAGGCTCCTTTATGCATACTCTCATTCAGAATTAGAGTGCCACTAATTCAGTTTACAAAGTAAATTAAGCTCAGCTAAATTATGCTATGTTAAACTTGAATGAGGGTCTATGAAGAGATTTAATGTGGTTTAATTACCCACTTTACATATCAAAAAATGCATAAAATAACACATTAAATGACAAAACCAGTCCCTGGAGCAGAAAGGAATGAAAGCTGGGGCTCCTCCTCCCAGAAAAGGCCACTGGATGACAGTCAAATGCCTTCTCCTTGGCTTGGGATAGCTCCTCATTGAACAGGGAGAGTGGAAGCCTTTGAGCAGCTGGAATACAGAAGGTCAATTTCTCTTCCCTGCCCCTTGTCATGACTGTGAGACAACTCTTTGAAGATGTGATGGATCAGTCTTCTGGATGCTGAGAATGAATTCTCTATTTAGGATACAGACTGTGAATATCTGTCCTGTGCATCTCCCAAGGATTTACACAGCAGGAGAACATCCAGCAGCTCAGTGCTGAAGGACTGAGAAGAGATAAAGAAACCACAGCATTTCAGACGTAGAAGATCTCCAAGCCTTTGGCAGTGCCTATCCAGAACTCCTGAAGAATGGTAGTGATAATGGGGAACAGAAAAACAGCAAATCTAGGAAGAAGCAAGAGAGAAAGAGAGAGAGAGAGGGAGGAAAAACAATTTTAAAAAAAAATACAAGCACAAGAATTTAAGATGATTCTAAATATCTATGGGACACCCAGGAACACTGAGCAATACTCACATTTGGATTATTTTGCTTTTTAGATCAAATAATTTATAAACAAATATGATTTACTTTGGCAGAGTGAATGGAAAAAGAGCAGTAGAGATCATACCTCAACTTCACCATCTTATAACATTTTGTATCAAGGTACAGAAATATACTCTAGGTGAAACTGCTATTGGAGCATGCAAAATTATATGGGAAAAATGATTAATTAGTATAATAGTAATCAGCAGCTCACTTGCAAGAAGGAGGTGCATATCAAGAAAAAATCTTCAAGGTTCTGACTGGGATGTCACACTACTCAATATTTTCCTTAACAACATAATCTTTATGTTTACATATTCACACACAACACCACGGAGGGAGGGGCTACCAGCACACCAGAACACACAGCTCAAAATCATCCTGGCAAATGACAGAAGAGGCCTGAAAAACCAGGATGCAAATGAGCTTTTGTCCTCAATAAATATCAGGATCAGAGAGAGGAACAACAACTGCATGACTACAAGCCAGCAACAACAGACTGGAGGGGGGAGATCTGCAGAGAAGGACTGAAGGGTTGGGGTGGATCAGCAGCTAGATGTGAATCAACAGGGTTGTGCTGAAAACAGCAAACACCATGCTGAGGCATGCAAAGAGCACCATCATGTTTGAGATGTGTGAAGAAAGCCTTCTGCTCTGTTTGCTGCTGCTAAAGGCTTCACTGGAAAACTTTTTCGTGTTTTGGTCGCTGTATGTCAGGAGAAGTTGGATTAACACGAGAGAGAGAGAAGAGACACAAATTTTAATAAATAAATAAATAAAAACCAAAGAAAACAAAATCCAAACCATTAAAGGAAAGACAGATGCCATGATTTGTGTAGAACAAGAACAGGGAAGACCAGAGAACAGAACATGGAAAATTAGCACCTGGTAGTGTTTGAAATTATTATCCCTGGAGTGTTTTAAAAAAAAAAAAATTACAAAAGGTTTTGTTTGAATTGAAGAAACATTTAGATTGAAGAACAGATTAGATCACTGGTTGGGGTCCCTCAGGGTCTTTTTACACCAAGAGTTTTTAGATTCGCTCCCATTCTGGTGGGACAATGTGGCTTTGATCAGATCACTACATTCCTCTACTTATCAGTGTTCCCATATATTCTATAAATATACGGAAACAAAATTCTCATCCACTTCCAAGAAAACAAAAAGTAACACAACTCAAAAATTTGTTGGTCACGGATCTGCCAGGATGGAGCTGACTTCCAAAAACAGGAGTTGATATTATGGATAGTGATAATACAGATCAGGGTCCTTCAAATAATTTTGTATATCTGCAGTAATGAGAGAAGAAAGGTTTTGCAGTCTAAAGAGTTGTCTGGATTTCACCTTAAACCCTCAGAGAAAATGGCTGAACAAATCCAGTTCCTATAAAAATCCCACCCATTTGCAGAAAAGCAAGTTTCAAGACCACAGGAGTGCAGAGCAGTCACCAAGGGTAGGCACCACTTTGACATTGGACCTGCACCCGACTGTTCTTGCTCAAAGGACAGGGGAAAAATGAGTGTAAACACAATGAAAGGGGTATTGTTTATGTGCCACCCTCATACTAGCAACCATGAACTCTGGCTGATTTTGCTTATCATCCATTAAGGGAAACAGCTATAGGTCATCTCTGTGATTACCTAACACTCAGGAGAAGCAATAAAACTCAGCTGGAGGTGTCACACTGCAGCAAAAAGTAAAGGCAGCCCAACTCTCATTTTTGTTTTTCACTACATTACTTCAGTTAACATAGTGCACTGTTAACATTAACTCCTGGCCATATATTGCTTTATAGATAGACAATCAATACTGCAACTGAAATATGATTTTGTTAAAACATCTAGGGGGCTGTATGCATTTAGCTTTCACACTATTTTCAGAAAATGAACATCAATATAAAAATAATGAGCCTCATAAAATAAAGCCTCGTTCATGTGGCTGAGCTGGCTTTTAAGAAAGAGGGCAGAGATTTATACTAAAGGCACTACAAAAGAAACAGCTTAGAACAACATTCAGCATCTCTATCAACCCCTCGAAGGACATTCAAGGCCAGGACTGAAACACAGTTTGCCTTCGCTCACTAGGGCATCCTCTGGGATGGCAACACTTGGGAGGAGCAGTTGGAAACATCAGCAAGAGAAGATGGCAGCAGAGCCTTGGACAGGAATATAAAATTACCTCGTTTTTCCAGATCATCATAATAAGTCATTACCTCATTTTTTTAGTCAAGCTGATTTTGCTTACAAAAGAACTCAAGAAGTTCAGCAGAGCCCAGCCTGGACACTACAGGGTCAGCAAAAAGGAGAGGGAAGGCTGTGGGAGTGCAAGGGTGCTGGTACCAGTGATGGCAAGAGTCCTCCTCCCCCTAAGTGAACCAGATTCTTGGACAGTGGTAAACACTTTTGTCTTATCATCTGCAATTTTTGTTTGATTTTTGCTGAGGACAAAACTAGTGAAGGTAGAGTTGGCTTTGAAATCTGAAAAAAAAAAAGGAGTATTTTATCTTTTTGACAGACAAGTGATAGAACATGAAACTTCACATGCTGCACCTCAAAAATTAAGGAACGTGGTCATGAAAGTAGGAGTGCCACATGCACAAGACAATGTATGCTAAACTCCTTAAGACACGAGCTATACATCAAAGCCAAGAGGAATTAGAACATGTACATTGAAAATGACATCCTCTTCTTCCCATCCTTGTAATTGTCAGGATTTCATACTACTACTTTTTTTAAACCTTTCTGAAACATTTGCAGTGAATGAAGAGGTGACAGCATTCCAGGAAGTAATGTTGAAAGGGAAGCCTTTAAAACAGCTGAATGACAGCAACCTGAATCAAATCAGATGGGGAACAGGTCCCTTTAGGATCAGATCCCTTTTAATTTATCTAAAGCAAGTCTCCCTCCATTCCATCAAGCTCTTTTCACAGGATGTCTTCATTCAGAAATGAAGGTTCCAAAACACTTTCCTAAGACATGAACAATCATCTGCTCATGGCTTTCCCTTTCCACCCAGGGGAAATCCCAGGTTGGGATGTCCCCAAGGAAAAGATGATCAAATATTAAGTTCAGTTCAGTTGTGCCATTTCCAAGTTTCACCTCCTCTGCAGCTAACTCTGACCAGCAGGAAGCACCACAAGAAGCTCTGCTCAAGATCAGATCTGAATGGATATCAGCCCATCAGTGTTTCCCTGAGCAGCAAAACTGAGGTTAAACATGGGCCCATGCCAAGAATGAGCAGAAGGTATTTCAGATCAGAAGAGCCTGAAGAAAACTGATCTAATCTTATATATTGAATAGATGTATAGATGTTCACCTGTGCTCGGTTTGTCTTTTTTCTTCTTTTTATGTGGATGGCTGATATGAATTTATGGAAACTTTAATTTGTTTCACATGCAATAAGACATGCTGTGGTATTTTAAAAAACAATTAATCATCCTGAGTTTTCAATTAAGGATGTGCATAGACTGAACAACTTGCCACCCCAGTAAGGCAGGAGGAGATGATTAAAAACCTCCCGTTCTTTTCAGGTGTTGTACAGTACCAGCTGGTTTCTTCTTGCCTCAGGGAAAGTCCTTTCATCTATCACATGTTGTGTTATGGGTGGATTATGTCATATCAAAGCCAATTACCTCATGTGTTATGGGAGCTCCTGACATAATGTAACAGAAGATTCTCTGGACGTGCAGCTCGATACAGGAGGATGCAGATCTGTAACACCTACAGCATTGCCTGCACTGTGGGCTGGATTTGGGTACCAAAACACCTTGTAGCAGCTCTCTTTCTCATGTTCTTTGCAGCACACTCACTGCCCAGCCTCTGCATGGGCTCCAGAGCAGCTCTGAATAATCAAACATCATCTCCAAATCCATTTGGAGGGGAACTCTTAACAGCAAAAGTCCCACTCCAAAATTTTCAATTCACTGCTCAGGTGCAAGGAGAAGCAGTGATGGATACAGAGATAAGGATGGAGGGAGGGAAAATGGGAGTAAGCCCAGGAACACAGGCACAAACACCTCCCTCAGAAGGCAAGCCAAGCAACAGCCTGAAGCCTGATGAAATCTGGGAGGCTGCTCTGTCTGTTTAATATTTGTTTACATGTTTCCTTTCCTTGTTTCATTTGTCCCAGAAAGGCAAGCTCCCAGGCAAGGAATTTAATCACTGTTTTACTTAAGAGCATGTCAGAAAAAA